>JAPYZC010001497.1:0-20790 GCA_030522665.1 Ichneumoninae sp. A BG-2022a | reverse complement strand
AATTATTATTATGCAAAATTAATCTTCTCAGTACCTTTAGTATACATGATTTTTTTCAGATTTTTACACTATCAAGAAGTACTTGGAATTTTCTCTTATCGTTGTCGAACTTATGCGAAGTCAGCATGTAGCGAGACTCCCACCTTAAATTGAAATTGAACATTTTCGGGCATTTTAGTCACACCACGACACGTGATATGGAAAAGTGTGACAATGACCGATCATTAAGAAGTGTCGAATCATCGGTATGATAAATATGATGGAAACATTTTTGTGTGTATTGCCCATTCCAAAGACCATAATAAAACTTCTGTAATAAATCTATTCTATTTTTATTTGGAGTTTCAAATTTTTTACACGCTCGCATTGAATTAGTAGAAGGTCGACCTCGGTTGTCTGATAAATTTAAGCTATTCTGACTTGTATATGGTCCATGGCTATTTGACTTTGACACGTGTCGTCTAGAGTTTACTGGTGTGTCTAGACAATAAAAAATGTTTGTACTTTTTACAACTTATTGTCCACACACGTCCACGATTCGCTATTTAATTTTCCTATCGCATAATCTGGCCCGCTAATTTTCCAAACAAAAAGTACTGTGTTAAGTGACAGACTCTCATACAATAGGCATGTATTATCGATGAGGATTCACGAGGGATCCGTAAATATTGGAGTTCATTTTCAAACTGCTCGCAACCAATATCGTGCACATTTTTTCCAAAAGAAAAAATGAGGTAGACTGAGAAAAAGAAATGTTTGGATTCGTTCAAAAGCGTTATTTGGTTGGAACAAGAAAAACGTTTGTTTAATTAACGAGCCCTATTGGAAGCTTTTTTACATTAACCATTTGTGAAATTTCAAACACTTGCGCGTTGCGATTTCACAATAAAATTTTTTTATCTCTAACGAACATTTTTGTAAATTTCGAATAAATAATTGTAAATAATTTACTTTAGTTTTACTATAGAACTACTTTACTTTTAACAATTTATGTTAAGTTCAATAAAAAGGTAAATTTAATTTTCATCACAATTGTAGATTAAATTTACCATTTTATTTACAGTCAATTCTACACATTAATCGAATGTGTTATCTGTCAAGAGTTCTCTATCTCGAACGCTACCGTGAGTTTCGGTGCCCGACTATTTATATAAATGTTCAATCGAAATTGAAACACACATACACACGTGATATAGAAAAGTGCTACAATGCCCAATCAATAACAGATGTCGAATCATCGGCACGGCGATGAAAACATTTTTGCGGGTATTTCCGCTTTCAATAAAACACCGAATTGGTGGATTCCCTTAGTCGGCGAAATTCTATCGATTAATCGACTGTGCGGAGCTCGGCCGATAATACGTTCGAATCACCAAATTGTTCTATAATATAGATTAATCGGTTCGTGCGGTTTCGTCAGTCGTATATAGAAACGCGGCGAGATAAATTGCCCGAAAATCTCGTAAAGTTCTCAACTCGCTTGTTCTCGCCGAGGAAATTTACCGGAGATGGTTGACGGTGGAAGTGAGCGAGGGAGTGAGAGAAAGGATTAACGCAACTTGGAGGTTGGCTAAAGCTAAACTGGCGAAGCGCACGACGGGGGCTTTTGGCATGCCCGACGTCTCGGGCGAATATTCCATTCTCTCGCCGACTCATCGTATTTATAGGGATAAGATAGCGATTAAGCTTTTCCTTAAGTTAGTTCATGCGGGAGATCGCAGCCTCGGAACTTACTAACAGCGCAACACTCATAAAAAAAATACGGCGGATTGAACTAAACATTCGGGCAGAGAAGTTCAAGCTAATATTTTGTTGGTACGGCAAAAATATCGATTAATTCGACAATTTTTTAATATGATTTTACCAACATATTTTTGAGGCATTAAACTGTAAAATTTTATTCGACCAGCTAAATAGTAGTAGTAGTAAAAAGGTAGCTTATTGACAGTAGCAGTTGATAATTACAGTCTCCGATACAACTCTCTATTTATTGATTCGTCGCTTTTAATAAAACTGCTAATGGGCCATCGACCTGAGTCCTTCGGCCCTTCAGTTAAATATTTTATTCGACTACTTTAATATTCTGTTTGACCAGTTAAATATTTTATTCGAACAGTTACTCGCGTTCTGCACTCGCGACTCACATTTGGTTTCGACGAATTGGTATTTTTGCAAACTCAGCTATGAGATGATTGCATGGCCATAAGGTGATGTCTATAATGTTACTCATTTTATATCCGAAGCATCCGATCATGCGCAGCGTTGCGCAGCCGCTTGTTACAATTGGCCCCGGTGTTACTTTTGTCCCCGGTTTCCCCTAGTGAACCAACAGTAGCGTCCAGTGAACAAATTTTCCTACGAGGTCCGGTTCGCGCATATTCCACTACAATGAGCTGTCATCATCAACGCTCATCCCGTTGATGTCTTTTCGCCGAGTGAGCACAGGAGTCAGAGAAAGGATTAACGCATCTTGAAGGTTGGTTAAAGCTAAAGTGACAAAGCGCACGGCGGGGCTTTTGGTATGGTCGACGTCTTGGGCGAATATTCCATTCCCTCGCCGACTCATCGTATTCGTAGGGATAAGATAGCGAGTGAGCTTTTGCATGAGTCAACTCATGCGGCAGATCGTGGCGTCGGAACTTCCTAATATCCCAAGTGTACACTGCTGTTCATGACTGCTCGGTGAGTTTTCCTGCATCGGCCCTATTCAGGTCGTCCGGGCATTGATGAACAGCACACGGTGCCGACAGTAACGACCGTCCGATGAACAAACTTCGCGCCGATGTCGTCCGGCTCGCGTGTATTCCACTGCGATGAGCCATCATCAATTCATGACCCGTTAATGCCTTTTCGATGAGCTTAGCAAAACATGAGGAATAAAGTATCGTGTAGCATCGGGTGAGAGAAAGGATCAACGTAACTTTGAGATTGGTTATGGCTAAACTTGCAAAGCGCACGACGGGGCTTTTGATAGGCTCGGCGTATCGGGCGAATATTCCATTCTCTCTCAGACTCATCGTATTTATAAGGACGAGATAGCGATTAAGCTTTTGCATGACTTAACTCGCGCGAAGAGTAACGTCCGATCGGCTTTCCACCGCCGTTTCGGTGTTCAAAGTATTATCTTATAACAATAGGTAAGTCGCACAATGCGTTAGATAGCGAGTGTGCTTTTGCATAACTTAGGCTCGAATTTTAAGATGTTAGTTTGATCTGGAGATCGAACTTAAGATCAAACTTAAGTTCGAACTTGAGATCAAATTTAAGTTCGAACTTGAATCAAACTTAAGTTCGAACTTGAGATCAAACATAATGTCGAACCTGAATCAAACTTAAGTTTGAACTTGAGATCAAACATAATGTCGAACTTGAGTCAAACTTAAGTTAGAACTTGAGATCAAACATAAGTCCGAAATTGAGATCAAACTAAATCCGAACTTAAGCACATGTGCGAGGTCATAGCGTCAGAGGTTATAAATATCCCTAAGTTACCGACAGTAACGACCGGTCGATGAACAAACTTGGCGCTGATGAGGTTCGGCTCGCGTATATTTCACTACCATGAGTTATCATCAATTCACATTCCCTTGATGCCTTTTCGATGAGCTTACCAAAAAAAAGAAAATAAACTATCGTCGAGCATCGAGTGAGAGATTATATTCGTCTGATCGGCTTTCCGCCGCCGTTCCGGTGTTCAAAGCACTATCTTATAACAATCGACGAGTTATATAGCGCGCATGCGCTATGTAAATAGCGTAAGCGACTGTATCGATGGGCCTTCGGAACAATTAAAGAGCACTCGCATCTTGCTTTTATTTCGTTATCAATCCCGGGCGAGGTTCGATACGGTGTGTACCAGATATATTGTATATAGCGGGATTTGCAGTAGGGAGAAAGTACAGCCGGCGCGAGCTGCTCGAACGTCTATTAATTTTCGATACGTCAATTCTCGTTTTCCCATGCTGCGTTGCAGTTCCGCAATGTCGACTGTCGAGCGACCCGACAAATTACTATAACGCCGTATAAATCACCGCACTCCGCGTATTAACACGCGAAAGGCGCAATATGATATTTCATGCACACCTACGTCGATACGAATTTAGTTCGATAAATTTTCGCATTGAAAAATTAGACGCCAAACGCGCCAAGTAGCTGCGATAACTGAGCGGGAGTTCGAAGTCCTTTCTCAATCAAATTAATCGAACCGCGACCCGCATCGCTTTTGTCATTCTGTTGAATGGGCTACTCGTCGTACGTTTACACTTTCCTCGATTATTTCACACCTTTTGATGTAGAAAAGATTTTTTTGCAAAAAAAAAAAATAAATAAATAAAAATTATTGAAAATTCTCTAACGAAATATTAATTTTCGATACGTGAATTCTCGTTTTCCCATGCCGCGTGTGGTTCCGCAATGTCGACTGTTGAGCCACTCGACCAATTAGTATAACGTATAAATCACGGCATTCCGCGTGTTAACACGCGAACGGCGCGTTATATTTCACGCACACGTACGTCGATGCGAGTTTAGTTCGATAAATTTTTGTCATTGAAAAATCGGACGCCAACCGTGACAAGTGTCTGATAACTGGTGGGAACAAATGTGTATATTCGTTCAGTTTAAAAAAAAAATAATCCGTAATTTTTTCTCGATTTTGATGTATAAAAGATATGAGGCTCATTCTCTTCCTTGAAAGATGCTCCACGAATTCACCGTCTGGATATTCGATATTATTTGCCGTTAAAAAATGACAGCCTTTTTTTAATGCATCGACGAAATTCTTTCGTAAAAAAACAGCTGTAATTTTTAATGGAAAATAAATCGAATATCTAGATGGTGAATCTGCAGAGTATCTTTCAAGGAAGAGAATAAACCATAAAGCATAAAAATTGAGCATAAATTACGGATTATTCTTGGAAAAAACTGAGCGAATATGCACATTTTCGAAAATTAGCACAAACCAGTTAATATTGCAAATCCATACCAAGCAATATTTTTCTGGGTTAAAGACATGTGCTCTAATACAAACAACCATCCACTAAAACCAACAGATGCTAAAAGTTTGTATAAACGACTAAAAATGTAGCACTCATTTGTCTAGTCCGAAGCGCTCCATCCTCGTTTATCGAACCGCGCCTCGCATCGCGATTGTAATTTTGATGAATGGGCTGCTCATCGTTCGCTTACACTTCCCTCGATTATATCACCATTTTCATAGGCGTAATTTTTTTTGTAAAAAAAAAGTATATTGTGCAACAAGGGTCACAATCGCCAATTCGTCCCCCGTTCCACATCATATTTTTTGTTACAAGTGCATGAATCTGCGGCACTTGGAATGGCAGTCGCGCGAGACGAATACTGAAAAGTGAGCTTATGTCTCCATGGTGGAAAATGTCGAAAGAAAACTCCCAAGGCACGAAAGTGAACGAAATGCGAACTGCGCATGCGCGACTCAAAATCCCTAGGGACGAAAGTGAACGGAATGCGAACTGCGCATGCGCGACTCTGTCATTTCACCACAGTTTCACAACTGGCATGCAATAGGCCACTTTCGGCTCGCAAGACTGCCATGTAAAGTGCGGCGATTCATGCGCGAGTGACAAAAAAAAAAAAAAATTCTCCGTCGAAATATTACGTTTATCGATCAAGCGTCTCGAAGGATGAGAAGTTTTGCAGGCGGTATACGGAAATGCATTTATCTCACGCGGGGGTTATTGCATTATCGCAATCAACGGACTTGTATTCACTCAACGTTTGCTTTCGAGAGCGCGTTTTTATGCATATACTTTATTGCTATTAAGACTCATATTATCCGGGAGCCGCGCCATCCGAGCGGCTTAGGGAGTCTTATGCCCGTTTTCGACGAAATTTTTTTGCAACTTGAACGAGCGTCTATCTCGAGTCTCGTTTTATGACTCTGCGCGTTATGTCGACTTCCATCCTCCACTCTCCGTGTTGGCTTGACCCCACTCTCGTTTCGCTTCCCGTTCCATGCCATTTCCGCTTTTGAATATAAAAATCCCCATGTCAGCCAGCCAGTGGCTCCCAGTGGACTGGCGTGCTGAGCGGAATAAAAATTATCCATCCCGTGCCGTTCGTACGCGATATGAAAATCCAACGTATATACATTGTATTTTTGACGAGAGCCAGCGAGAGCCTCTCGGCTTTCCTATCTTTTCCTTCGTTCGCCGCTCGGTGAAGTCAAGAAAATTAACTAAAAAAGTTAATGTCCTGGCGAAACTTCCCAAAACTAACAAAAACATCGTCGGTACGAATAAAAACGTCACCCTATATACGTATGTGCAGTCGTTTCGGCTCGCTATTCAAGCAAAACAATTCCATACATTCCATATGTATATATACATAGGGGATAGCGGGGCAAAACGGGGTTTTTGGGCATCCAAAAATCATTGGAAAATTACGTTTTGCCCAAAAACCCCATTTTGCCCCGCTCTATCCTATATATATCTCTACTTAACTGTTCGACATTGCTCGAGTTGGTTGCTCCAAGTCAGAAAGACATGTTTTCTGAATGGAATAATTGATTATTGGGATGAACATCTAAATCTGTTGGTATAAACGTATTGGCATAAAATTAAATATTGTACTAATAATTATTAAATTAAATGAAATTATTATACCAATAACATTAGTGTAAAATTAGTATTGTGTTAGTATAAAATCATTGGTACAAACTTATGACAATTATGGCGTTCAATTTTTGTTGACCGATTGATTATCGAGTGGGAAACTTCTAATTCTTAACGTTATTTAAATATTTAATTAACTGGCAGTCGAAATGCGCATCACGGAATTTATGAGATCTCGTTAGCGTTTGTTAAACTATTTATTCCATCGGTGGCCAAACATTCTCTTTCTCCCTTGACCGCTTAAGCTCGGCGCAGCGTACGCGGGAGATAAATCGAAGCTCCACGAGCACGGTACGCAGTCTCCATTCTCCTCGGTTTACCGGTGTGGTAGAACGGTATACAGCAGCAGCAGAAGCAGCAGCTCTGTAACGCAACGGTTATCTACATCCACGTTGCGAATCCCTACAATATTACTCCAGCTTCGCGGCATTGTTCCCGACAATGGTAATTAGAGATAACCGAACTGAATGGTAATTCGGTTCCGCAATTGCCACTTTTCATCCGGTACCGAAAGCCCTTCCACCTTCTCCGAATCTCAGCTTTGCCGAACATTTTGCCAAACCCACCGAAACTTTATGAACATTTTCAACTGCATGCGCATTGTCAAAACAATTTATGTGAAACTTAATGCGGCGGCGCTGGAAGTTCTTATGCATAAACTGGTGTTTATATTTCACGTACAATTATGGAACTTTATAATATACAATTTGAAACTTTACAGAAACTTTACTTCTAATGATAATTCACTTGAATTCTACTTAATAGTAGAATTAAAGTACTTTAGTTACAATCATTTACCTTCATTTCACTCATTCACGGTACATTATATTTAGGGTAAATCAGGGTAATATGTCCACTCGTATTATCTAGTCACTTTTCAAGCGGTCCCGAAAGCCTTCCGATCTTCTCCTAATGTCAGCCTTACCGAACATTTTGCCAAACGCACTGAAACTTCATGAAAATGCTCAGAACTAAATGCGTATTGGCACAGAGTTCCGGCGAACATTTATTTATTTTTTTCACAATTATTAATGTTTCGCATCTCCAGCTGTTTCTTCGGCGGTAATATTTCACAGTCGCCGGTCGAGAGTTATTATTCGGGAGTGTGACGAGGACAAATAAAATATGATCTTTTGTCACAACTTGGCCAAGGATCGTCCGTCAAGGCAGACGTATTCTCGCCTTTTTTATTTATTATTCGTTGTATAAACGCTTACGAAGATATATATTCTATTGTTAGTTTTCTCGTATATAACCGGTACCCGCTATATTTAACGTTTTTCTCAGCCTTTTCGTTTCGGTTTCTTTACTCTCGGCGTCGCGTCAGTGTGTATGACAAATGTTTGCCTTTCTCGTTTGTGCTCTTCCCTCGTTACTCCGATTCGTGCTTCCTGAGAACGAGTAGGTATAAGCCCCCTCGCACGTCTCTGCCACGTCTCGGCTTGGGAATGTGGATCGTGCCGTAGCCCCAATGTACATACATCACACCACTCCGCAGTTTCCGAGGTGGAAGAAAGCTCTTTACTCCACTGTTTTCTTGCCGCACTCCGCCATCGGATACGGCGTCACACGTTTCCGACGTTCTCTTTCTCCTCGTATATTTCCGACCCTCGTACGCGCTGAAACAAAAAAGAAATTCGGCATCTCCGGATCAGTATACCGAAGATAAGACGATCGGTCGTGGGCAAATAGTACTTTACGATACGAGTGCGATAAAGCGAACATTATACGCAGGTCGTGAAGTGGGTTTCACGGCCTGCGTCTAATGTTTGCTCTATCGCACTCGTACCGTAGAGTACTATTTTCCCATGAGCGATCAGCTTATCTTCGATATACTGATGATGAGATCCTGAATTTTGTTTCAGTCTTCGAGTAATGCTTGTTATGCCGTACTAGTATCGCATAACATTTTTTGTAACGAATGCGCGAGAAGTGTTGCCTTCTGTGACTGCCGAGGGTGGCGTAGGAACTGCTCACTTGCTTCTCACCCGCGAAAGCGTGCGAGAAGTGCAATCGGACCGATGTGCGCATGCGAAGTGTCATTACAGTATGCCTTGTTGTAAAGCGCAACTTATGGCACGCTCGGCAGGCACGAGAAGCGGCACTTCTCATGCACGTGTTGCACGATAGTAATTTACGATACTAGTGCGATAAAACTTTTTCTAACAAGTGCTGCAATCGTACGAGTCAGAAAAAGTTTTATCGCACGAGTATCGTACAAAATTTTACTTCTCAAGGTGTGAATATGGGGATTTTGCGCATCGTGCGTAAAACTGGAATTTTCTCACCGAGTGTGATAACATTACATTACGATACTAGTGCGATAAACCTTTTTCTGACGAGTGCTGCAATCGCACGAGAATCGTACAAAATTTTACTTCTCAAGGTGTGAAAATGGGGATTTGGCGCATCGTGCGTAAAACTGCAATTTTCGCACCGAGTGTAATAACAGCCAGTACATTACGATACTAGTGCGATAAAACTCATTCTGGCGAGCGCTGCAATCCCACACGTTTTTCGCCCGCACCGAGAAAAATAATTTATTTGGCGGCCACCGTTTATTTGGTTTAAGTAAAATATTTATTTGATTTAAATAAATATTTATGTAAATCAAGTAAATAGTTACTTAAAATATAATAAATATTTATTTAAATCAAATAAATATTTTACTTAATCCAAATAAACAGTGGCCGTCAAATAAATTATTTGTCTGTGTGCGAACATCGTACAAAACTACTGCGCAAGGTGTAAAAATGTTTAGGTGGAAAACTGTCATTTTCGCACCGAGTGGAGTAAAAATATGTGCGCCATCTCGAACGGAGCCGTACGTAGGTGGACGAAAGGAGCAATATGATATAAATCTCTCCGCTCTTCTGAGCCTTCGACGCTTTTCAAGGTAATCCTCCGGATACGTCGGAGGCTTCATATATGACCCTCGATGAATATTCTTTGAGATATGTGACGGGCCTCCATAAAGATAGATGGGCGGGTTTTCCCGGAGGCTGAGTGTGCAACTCGGTCAAGTTGTGCGGACTCCACCGGGCTGATATTCACTCCGCTGACAGCTTCCCGATACAGCGGGCGCCTACTTGTATGCCGTATTTATATATAAGCTTCGACCGCCCCTTTCCCGTTTACCGATTTCCGACGACGTAACGAATTTGAACGTCGACCACGAAGCCGCGTCGAAAGTGCCTCGCGCAAAGTGGACGAATTCTCGAGGGTCGTCATCAGAAGTGGTTTGCAGTGCCGGCGGACACTTAACGTCGTCGCTTTTGGCTCCCGAGGATGGACAACGGAGTGCGGGGTCGACGCCAAGGGACGGAAGTGCATTCGGGCTAACGGCTGAAAAAAAAACCCGAGCCGCCCCGCCGTCGGAATTTAATTTAAAAATCCGCGACAAAATAGCAAATAATCCAGACCCGCTGAACATTTTATCGGAAGCTTCGGTCTGAAGCGATCTGGCGCGAGTTCCGGAGGTCGGGTTTTTTTTTTTATGTAACAAACGAGCGAGAGCTTTTAGTGCGGAGCTTTTTGGAGGTCTGTTCGTACGTAAGCAGAGGCGAGCAGCTGAGGTTTTACAGCGATGACCATGCGAGGTGAAGAACTGCGGCAGGTGGTGAGTCGAGGCTTTAAACCGACGATTCGAGGTGAATGGACGGCGATCGTGCGGAGAAGGAAAGGGTTTTATGGCGTTGGAGATTTGAAGACCTACGGGTAGGGAGGAAATCGCTTTGCAGGTTCGATACACTGATCGGGAAGAGCGGGGCAAAATGGGACGGTGAGGCAAAACGGGGCGGTGGAGCAAAACGCCATGTTTCAATCATTTTTGGATGGCAGAATGGCGCAAAACGGGACTGACAGTCCGGATGTATCAACAGGGCAAAATGGGACATCCAAAAATGAGCGGAAACTTGCGTTTTGCTCTCTGTCCCGTTTTGCCCCACCGTACCATTTTGCCCCGCTCTACCCTACAATTTTTTTATTTTTGAGTTTTGGATTTTATAGAAATTACCATAAATCCGGTAAAAAGCGAGCGGACTTTTAGATATACGGCAACTAAAGCTACATTCTGAGAAACATCGGTATTAGACTTAACACATTTTGCTAGAAAATATACTAAGTTTTGCTATTGGGGATATTAGTAAAAAATCCCGTAATTTTCGCCAGAATGTAAGTTCTGCTTACTAGGAAAAAATATTAATCGGTAGCGACGCGACCGCGAACAGTTTGTTTTATGTTTGGAGTTTATACCGGAGAGCATAGGGGAGAGCGGGGCAAAATGGAACGGTGGGGCAAAACTCAACTTTCCAATAATTTTTGGATGCCCCACTTTTATCCCAGCGGTACGTCTTGATTTACAATCCCATTTTGCCCCGCTCTCCCCTATTACGTCGATCAATATTTTTTTATGTACGCATACATGGCAAAATTTCATCGGCGAAATTCGCAGTTTCAATCCATGGACTTCTCAATTTTACTCCACGAAATTCCTAGCCAGCTACGCAAAATTTTTCCAACCTCCATTCTTGGAAAAATTACCATATGGGTTGGGTAAAATTGTTACCGGCTGAAATTTACCATATGTTTTTGTAGTTTTTTCGAGATGCTTCTCTCAGTACGTGATTGAACATGCGTGGACCGTTCTAGATAGCCGCTTCGCGTGTCGGCGCTGCACCGAGTGCGATTTTTTTTAATAAATGTAGCAACCATTGTTCACTGACTGTAACTCGGGAATTCAACTCACGTATCGTCGGACATTTGCCGTACGCCACGTTCCGAAAGGAGCCACATAGTCCTCCGGCAATCGTTTGAATCTGAGCCAAGAAGAAGTTTCGATCTCCGTCCTTTGGCATGCGAACCTCGCTCTTGTCGGCGGACCGTCCAAAGGTTCCTTCGAAAATTGTTCTGCATAAATCTCTCCGGCAAGCAATGAAATTCGATAAATGGAAAGGAAAAAAAAAAAAATATATATATACGTATATATATGTACGTTATGTCTATATATATATATATATGTCCATTAATTGGAGTTTAACTTAGAGTAGGGTAAAAGTGGTGAATATGGCCCACCTCGATTAACACGTAAATCAATGATATATGGACCGGTCCATATTCCCCACTTTTACCCTACATTGAGTTCATGTTGGCTGAAGGTGAATTTCATTCCCAATCCCCTTGCAGCCTTTTCGATGTTGAACAGGGTCGAAAAAGCACGAAGCAAAGTTTCTTGACGGAAGACTCAATTTGAGTCCTAAATGTTTCTTCTCGTTACCGAAGTAGCTCAGAAGTTTCTATAGACAGTAAAAAATAATTTTGTTGAATAAGTGTCAAACGTTTGTTTAGATTTACATATCTGTCCTTTTATTTGTCATTAGTAACTTTGGCATGCGAACCTCGCTCTTGTCGGCGGACCGTCCAAAGGTTACTTCGAAAATTGCATAATTAATATAATTAATTAATAATTAATATAATTCTGCATAAATCTCTCCGGCGAGCAATGAAATTTGATAAATGGAAAGGAAAGATATATATATATTTGTCGATTAATTGGAGTTTAACTTCGAGTAGGGTAAAAGTGGGGAATATGGCCCGGTCCATATACGATTGATTTACGTGTTAATCGAGGTGGGCCATATTCACCACTTTTACCCTGGATTGAGTTCTTGTTGGCTAAAGGTGAGTTTTATTCCCAACCTTTCAGACTCTTCGATGTTCGACGGGGTCGAAAAAGCACGAGGCAAAGTTTCTTGACGGAAGACTCAATTTAAGCCCTAAATGTTTCTTCTCTTTACCGAAGTAGCTCAGAAGTTTCTACAGACAGTATAAAATCAATTTTGTTAAATAAGTGACAAACGTTTCTTTAGATTTGGATTTCTGTCCTTTTATTTGTCATTAGTAACTTCAGTTTGTGCTTTCGTTTGTAAAACTAGAGCCGGGTCGTGCGATCGAGAAATGCACAAATAAAAAAAATTACGGACTTTTGTGTGCACTAAGTTGTAAGAAGTGCTGAACTGAGAAGTAAGAAGAACTTTTTTACTCCGAACTCCGAGTTGACTTCACGACGTTTCGCCCGAAGCCGATTACGAGAAACGTCGAATTCCCTCGGGCTTTGTCGCGCAACGGAGTAACGTATCGCCATCTTCGCCACTTAGACGCTCCCGAAAATGTTCAAGGATGCTGCGATGGAGAGGCAAAAAAGGAGGAAGAGTGCTCGAGAGTTTAATCTCTGTGAAAAAAAATTGAACGCCTGTATTGCTTTCTGTAGTCGCGTACTCAGGAATTTAAATGCGAAATTACATTGCGAGCCGAGGCTTATGTCTGCACATGCGGAGGCCGGGGCAAAAGAAGCGCTCAGTTATAAATTAAGCGGGGTTTCAGGCAGCCAAGGCCCTGAGAGTGTTTTGCACGTTGTGTCTTGGCAGCAATTCGGCCTGCTGCCTTGGGCGTTAACGATCCTGACTCCTAATTCACTTAGCACTGCCGCCGGTGCTTGGAGTCTAGTCAAGTCGACGTTTGTGTATAATTTGCCAATTTAACGGCCGAAAACAGCAGACTTTACGCGATTACATCGTCGCCGGCACGTTTACGGGCTTCTCGTGTAGTCAACGAAAATAGGATAGAGTATACGAGGGCCTGCTCAGACGGCGCAGGCCCACGCTTGTATTATCCACATTAACTTCGTCCGACGACGGAGAAGCGGCGTTGTCTCGGTTTTCTGAAATTTGCGGAGCCACATCATTTCGCCGACAATTACAGTTGGCCGAATCGTCGGATGGCCGGAAGTCATGGGTCCGAAGGCGCTTCATACGAATGGTCGGACATCCGAAACTTTATTTTTCCTAATCTTCGAACTGCCGAATCGTCATTTTTGGGAATTGTCAACTTTCCGAAACTTTTTTTTTCCTGATCGTCGAACTGCTGAATCGTCATTTTTGGGAATTGTTAAATTTCTGAAACTTTTTTTTTCCTAATCGTCGAACCTGTGAATTGTTGTTTTTGGGAATTGTCAAATTTTCGAAACTTTGTTTTTCCTAATCGTCGAACTGCCTAATCGTAATTTTTGGGAATTGTTAAATTTGAGAAACTTTTTTTTTCCTAATCGTCGAACTGCCGAATCGTAATTTTTAAGGATTGTCAAATTTCCGAAACTTTATTATTCCGAATCTTCATTTCTGCGAACGTTAGTTTTCGGAAATAGCAATTGGCCGAACGTCATTCCTTCAATGTATATCAAGTTTAGTAATTTTTTTAATTAAAAAAAATTTATTTCGAAGTATTTTTTCCCGTAGAATTCCAATCCGCTAGTTCAAGTACAGTTTTGGGGCTAAAGTACAGCGAGACATTAAAAGTCTCGATTTTATGCGCGAAAAATCGTATTTTTGGGATAACATTTTTTTTCCTCGAATATCCTTAAATTTCGTAGACTTTTTACCGGTCGCCATGCGATTCTTCCGAATAGTATTTATCCGAAAAGTCATTTAAACATCAGCAAAATGATGTGGCTCAAAAAAAAAAAAAAAAAAAAAAGACGGTAGGAAAAAAGGGAGAGCGAGTAATTCTTCTTCGCTGCTAAAATTGAGCTGGTTCGACTTCGCGTGGAAACTCGATCTTTCCATGCCCCGACGCAATTTCTCGGTGAACAACGGCGGCGGATAATGACGTTAACGATCGTTTTATCCGCGAGGCACGCACGCGTCTTATGGATGGAGGGTTAGCGGATTTATACGCCGAGACTCGATACGTTCTCTTCACTTTTCTCGCGCACGTTCGACCATAGCACGTGCTCGGATTTTCGAGAATCTCCTTTTCGTTTAGATCGGCTAACGCCCAACACCGGTGAGTACAGCGTTATCTCCGTATGCGATTATACCGATAGATTCGACGGCGATACGTATATTACGATCGAGTTCGCTTCGGCGAGGAGCGAAGTGGAGTGGGTGCGAGCGAGCAGATATCCAGCAACGCTCCCGATGATCGGGATTAACTGCTCGCCGATCCGGTCTCACTGAGCTACCTGCTCAGAATGAAGAGAACCACTCCGGACGATTGGACTGGCGTTGATTAACCATCCGGGCGGGCGTTCATTGGTCCGATACACCGGCCCGGGATTTCTTTCATCAGTGCATATGAATACGGAAAGACCGCTTTCGCGTTCGATTGAAGCTCTCATAGCCAGGTGAGATTTAATGATCGGCAGGGTTACGGGACAACACCGGTCCGAGTTGCTGAGGGTCTCAGTCTGAGGGGAGAGTCTGACTTCAAGTCACTTTTGGTCAAAAAAGGAGATTTTCAAACCGGAAGTGACCTATCGCCAGTGTGGATCCGGCAATATGGGGTTTGTCTAGTTAAGGACAAATTCAATCGAGTTCAAAGTTCAAAATATAATCCGAGTTCCTTGATGTGCAAATGCACTCATGAGTTTTACCACAAACCAATCTTCCCTCAGCACAATTCAGCCGATGGTCTTGGACTCTCCCGGCTCTCAAGCTCGACGTCACTTCCGATCGAAAAATTGATTATTCAAACCAGAAGCGACGTATCACCAGTATGGAACCGCAAATGTGCCGTTTTTCCAGTTACAGCAGAATCCGACCTGGCTAGTTTTATATAGTCCAAGTTCCTTGATGTGCAAATGCACTCACAAGTTTTCCACAAACGAATCTCGCAACAGCACAATTCGAGCCGACAGTCTTGTTGTCTCCCGGCAATCAAGCGCGACGCCACTAAAGAAGAATCCCACTTGTCTAGCTTTGTACAGTTCAAGTTCCTTGATGTGCAAATACACTCACAAGTTTTCCACAAACGAATCTCGCCACAGGACAATTCGAGCCGAGAGTCTTGTTGTCTCCCGGCAATTAAGCCCGACGCCACTTCCGGTCGAAAAAATTGGATTTCCAAACCGGAAGTGAAGCATCTTGCGCGTGGAATCGGAGATGTGCTGTTTTTGCAGTTACAACAGAATCCCACCTGACTAACTTTATACAGTCCAAGTGCCTTGATGTGCAAATGCACCCACAAGTTTTCCACAAACGAATCTTGCCACAGCACAATTCAGCCGATGGTCTTGGATTCTCCCGGTGCTCAAGCCCGACGCCACTTCCGGTCAAAAAAATTGGATTTCCAAACCAGAAGTGACGTATCGCCAGTATGGAACCGCAAATGTGCTGTTTTTCCAGTTTCAGAATCCCACCTGGCTAGCTTCATACACTCCAAGTTCCTCGATGTGAAAATGTACTCCCAAGTTTTCCACAAACGAATCTCGCAACAGCCCAATTCCAACCGAGAGTGTTACCCTCCCAGCGCTCAAGCCCGACTTCAAGTCACTTCCCGGTCTCTCCTTCTTCTACCCACAGCATAATCCCACTTGGCCAGCTTTACATAATCCAAGTTCCTTGATGTACAAATCTGCCGACAAGTTTTCCACAAACGAATCTCGCAACCGCTCAATTCGAGTGAAGACGTCTTGGCAACATCTCAGGTGGGGCTTTGAAATTGTTGTCACGGCTTCCGATGAGGCATCTTACCCGCGGACTCTGACGATTTTCAGTCTCGTTGAGTCGCAGAAGTTCGGTAACGGTGCGGAGAGATCGTCGTACCCCGTTTACGGTGGATATCGTGGGTGTAAGTAACCCCGATGTCTCGTAACGCTACGTGCAAATGTCCCGGTCGGACGTCTGGGCCGGGGAAAAACACGGTCCCTATACCGTGCGATGCTTCTAGTGAGGTGCTGGAAGTACTGCGAGCCCTGCCGGAATAAAACGTAGGAAGGACGGACGGAAGGAACGAACGAAACGAGGAAGGGAGAGAAGATAGAGAGGGTTCCATAACGGGTGAGGAGAGGGTGGAGAAGGAACGCTGTAAAAGCCCCGGGAAGGGAAGGTGCGCGAATGTGGAGACCCAACGAAGATAGGACAGACATTGAGAGAAAGAGTGGAAGAGCGAGGAGCCATTTCGTTGCGCTATAGCCATCCGTGGCGCGTTGTCACGAAGCCGATGCAATCGCCATTATTTGTTCAGAAGGTGCTCTCACGCGAGAAGCATTCTCGCGTCGTTTGCCACGGCTTATAGCGACGCTTACGCTGAACCGTAAGACGGCTGAATATGTATGTTACTGCTCGAGCTTCGTCGTTGCCGTGGCAATGGCGGCTCAGCCGACTTAGCGCCGGTGTGCGTGACGACGCGGGAAAAATTCAACAACAAACTAAAAAGGAAAACCACCAACTATTCTAGCTCAGTGTATCCAATCTCTGCTGGCGTATGCGTGCATATAGACCATATATCGGCTGCTATGAAACGGAAAGGAGTATCCTGCACCTTTTGCAAAAGGAACCTACCATGTATATCCACATAAGAGACTAGTGGACAATCTAGGACACTCAACCACGTCTATCTACTTAATTCTATGGTCTACATTTTGCGATTGTTGGATTTTAGCTCGTGGAGTGGAATTTATTCCATTGTATGGCCCAACAACCAGTTATGCATATCTCTCTATAATATAAAAAGATTTCGCCGCCTCCGTGTACAAGAATCAAAGAGAGATCAATAATTGGGTCGGGTGTCAGTAATAGGGACAGCGGGGTCAATAATGGGGTCAGAGGAGGTCACTGATAGGGTCAGAGAGGGTCAATAATGGGGTCAGAGGGACAATAATAATGACGTGATGTTGTTTAATAATGGGACCATAATAGTGGGGTTCAGAATAATAAGGGCTTAAGTCTATACAGGGGTGCGAGCGCGCGAAGCACGCGAGCCACCACCTCTACTAGTGTATGCATATATACAATGCAAAATACACACACACACACACACACACATGGCTATGTCGATATATCTCTCAGACACTCTTAATCTCGGTTTCTCCTGTTTTCCCGATGGTACCCAGAAGCGGCAGCAGAGTTCGTACCATAAATTCAGCGGTAGCTCCACTACGTGCCAACGGAGGTTCGGTCGTTTGGAAACTCGTTGAATAACTACGAGACTTTTTCGTCCGAACGTCGGAGTGGGGGGAGGGGGGGTGGGGCAGGAAATTAAATCACAAGCAGCGATCGAGATGAAATATATTTGCTAATAAAGAAGTCACTTTGGTCCGTTTTGTCATTATACATATAATTCGCGAAACTATGACAGTGCAAGCATTTGACTTCTGAGCGACTGCGCAATGGAATTATTCCAAGTGGATATATTCGTACCCGACTAATGGCCGATTAAATTTTGAGACATTGACTATGCAACATGCCCGAGGCGTTTCCCGAGGCTGGTAAACTCTACCGTAGCGAATCTTCGTGGAACTGCGATATAACTGTAGCGCACACTTCCTGTTATGGCCGCATTCGTTCGGTGATGTACACCGCGGATCCTAGACGAATAATTTCCGGAATGCGGTACCGAAATTCTGTTGTCGTACCCGCCAAGTGGACAGTACATAAAATGTTCGATCGTATATCTGTCGAGAATGCGATTAACCGCGACGATAAAACGAGCCCCGATCGTAAGCCAAAGTATCTTCGGTCGGGCAAAGCTTCATCTATGATAGAGCAAAAATATCGATTTCGAATAAAGTATTTCTACAATGATTGGTGTGGCGTGCGACCGCAGAACGACAACAATTGTTTTGTGGAGTCGACCGCGGCCGATCCAAATTAAATGTAACGAAAAATCTGTAAACTTCAGAATCGATATCGATAAATTAAGCGTGAAAGTTTTTATGCAAAAAATGTTTTTTTTTCTTGCATAAATGGAATTCTATGTAAAATTGCGATGATAAAATGAATATACATTTTAATTGAAATTGAAGTAAATTATTAAAAATAAAGAGTTCTAAACGTTTTTAAAACACTGAACATTCATTTTTGGTAACAATTCTACATGAATTCTAATGTACCAGTTTTTACATAGAAACTTCTAATCCGGTGCATTAAATTTCATACGGTTTTTTATTAACGTCTTAGCAATTGCACCCAGAAAAAAAAATTGATTTGACGGCCACCTTTTATTTGGTTTAGGGTAAAAGTGGGGAATATGGCCCGGTCCATATATCATTGGTTTACGTGTCGAGATAGGCCATATTCACCACTTTTACCCTAAGTAAAATATTTATTTGATTTAATAAATATTTATTTCATTTATTTACTTAATTTAAATAAATATTTATTTAAATCAAATAAATATTTTACTTAAACCAAATAAACGGTGGCCGTCAAATAAATTTTTTTTCTGGGTGTGATTGGTTAAATATTGAAATAAAGATTACTGAAGAGGGTTTGCATTTTTTACCGAAAGGTATTGAAAAACGTGCCTAAAAATCTTATCCACGCTAAGTCACCGAACAACATCCGGAGCCGGCCCAGCCTCTACATAACAAAGTCTCTCAACAACTTATTGACCCGCCGCAGCGTAAGTTTTTGGATGCAATTTATACAAACATGTCGTGAGCGACTTGAACACGTCTCGAACTTGGAACGAAATTTAAAAATGTTCTCCCAGTCCGAAGACTACGAAGACTTAATTGAACCCTCGAGATACGGAGAGAAACGTGCATATAAAGGGACAAGGGCTTTCAGAAGTTCGTTACTTATCGGACATCCCAATGTCGACGGTGTTTCACACAGCCCGGTTTGGCTCAGACAAACTTTTTGTGTTCCTCTCAGCCGTCCTCCCGACAGCTCGTGATCTCATAAACTTCTTCAAACTCTCATCACGAAACGCGCTGGTGTTTGTGCCGGAGGTGTCTCCAGCAGTCGGGGCAGGATGTATACGCCGCCATTCCGTCGGACTCGAGCGGGAAGCGCATTTATTTTTCTCCCAGCGCAAAAACTTCTTTTATTACCTCTCGTCAACAGGGGTGTCTTTAAAGATTTGTCATTTAAACTAAGTTTTGTCCTCGCGAGCGAAACACCGTTCCGCAATTAACCCGTTTGTCGTCGAGATTATTTTCACACCATTTCACCAGATAAATTCAAAAATACTAGTAGAATTTACAACTTCTTTCGTTAAGCTCGATTCAGTAGCTCGATTTCGTTAAGCTCGATAACTCAATAATAAACGGATGCGCATTCGTAGCACTGAACACTATATTTTTCGTTGGCAGTGCAAAAACTTGTTTTTATTACCTGTCGTTAACAGGTGTGTCTTTAAAGATTTGTCACTTAAATTAAGTTTTGTCCTCTTGAGCGAAACACCGTTCCGCTTGCAATTAACCAGTTTGTCGTCGAGATTATTTTCACACCGTATCGTGTACGACATACGATGAATCAACTCAACTTACTAGATAACTAAAAAAAAAACGAATTGAATTCTGTCCAATTTTATCACTAATTAATTTATTCGTTCGCTCGATAACTGGCTAATCAACGAATGCGCAACGTTCGCAGCGGAAGGGTTGACGTCACCAGCGATAGACAATTTTCGAAATTGTCGTAACTTTTAATTCTCCTCCATTCGGAATATATCCGGCGTCCGCTGCGCCACTGCAATTAACCACTTCGTCGTCGAGATTATTTTCACACACATGTTGTGCACGACATATGACGGCTCGACTCATCCCGCTAATTAAATTAAAAAATACGAATTGAATTTCCAAATTCTTTCGTCAATTAATTTATTCATTCGCTCGATAAGTGGATAATCAACGAATGCGCAGCGTCCGCAGCGATAGACAATTTTCGAAATTGTGGCAAGTTTTAGTTCTCGTTCGTTCGAAATATATTCCGCAGCCGCTGCGCCGTCGTGCGCGACGCGGCAATCCTGCGGATTAGACCCACTCGTCTTTATTCATATGCAATCCGAACTTTTATGAACGTCACTATATATTCAATTTCTCATCCAAGCCCTCCTCGCCTTCATTGTGCCACCGGGGGGAGCGAGATTATAGCTTTAAATTACGCATACCTGTGCTGCCCGCCTCTGCCGAGCGGCATATTGCTTCGCGGGCCGCTTCGTTTCTCGTAACCACCTTATTGAAAGTAAATTTAATAAAGGCCAGAAAGCGCTATGAACGATCTTGAGCTTTTAACGAAAGATGCCGGAGATTCTGTAAAGGCAGAGATGACTTTGGGCGACTTTCTTGACTTTATGCTCATCCAAGCGCAATTCTCTCAATCGGCTGATGAAAGCGCGATTAAAGTGCATTGCGATT
>JAPYZC010001496.1:0-32798 GCA_030522665.1 Ichneumoninae sp. A BG-2022a | reverse complement strand
TCGTAACTTTCGTTTCCCAAGACCGCATTTTTGGCATGGAAAATCGGGAGATAAATGAAGGGAAAAGATGAAACTTGGTCCGGCACGTTCGTAGGACGTTTCGAATTTCATCATAAAAGCGTCAGTGTCTTCGGCTTTCGTTTCGATCGGGTCGAAAAAAAAAAAAATGGGACCATTCTCTTCGTAGTCTCTTCTCTTCCGCCAGGCGATACCAGAAGGAAGAACCGAGGGCAGACAGGATACCGCGATGACACGGTCCGACTAATCCACCGATAGAAATCTCTAAGCTCTCGACGTTTCTGTACGGATAGCTACCGGTCACCCCGTCGCACGATTCTGAGAGGCTGCGCGCAGCGGCGGTGTTAAAGACACGTGTGCGTCACGGGTCCGAGAAGACGGGAGATGCGTTCCAAGGGAGAAGAAATGTATAATTTATAACGATAATCCTTTGAGAATGGATTCCGCTGGAAGGCCCCGAGGCATGCGGAGATTCACGGTTCTGCGATCGTCAATGAACCAATCTCCCCGCGAACCCTCTATATGCGCCACTTTTTTTTCTTCTTTTTTTTCTTCCTTTCCATTCCTACCCCGTCGCCCGTTCTCTCGTTTTCAGGTCGCCCTCCTACGCGAACCCTCTTAGTCGCGGGACGAATGAATCTCGGATCGATTTATGTAGGTACGCTTTTTGGGACGGGAGGGAGGTGGAGAACACTGCGAGCTCTGCGGGGCCGCCGTGACTGTTTCTTCATTTTTGTTTGCTTAGGTGCGAGCTCGGAATCCGAGGATGCACTCTCCGCAAAGCGCCGCACAGAGCTCCGAGGCTATACACGTCCTGGTAATGTTTACTCAGGGCGAATAATGGAATTTCATAAATGGAAACGGATCTACGCCCGGTCCGCACACAAAAAGGTCCCGTGCGCGACGCTCGGTTAAGGAGGACCGAGGGAACGTTACTCGAGACTGTGGAAGGATCGGGGAATTTTGCTGGGCGAACGATGTAATGAATCGCAGGAGAGGGCGAGCCGGAGGACAAACTTGCACGGATCTCGAGATAGTTTGTTCGGATACTCTTGGCTAGCGATCGTTCCCTTTTTTCACGTCGATCCTGAGAGTTGTTTAATATTTGATATTGGGATGATCGCGTTCGAGGATCAATGCGTTAGCGTGTTGGTACTGGGGTTACCGGGGAGTGGATTCTTTGCAGACACTTGCGCGTCGATCGCGACGACAATTTTATCGAATGTTTGCACCGAGTCGTTGAGTCTTCAACGGGATTGACTCCTTTGCGGATCATCGATTTGTAATGTCGGGGAAATCGTGTTTTCCGCGGCGAGAGAGCTTGTCACCCTTCCGGAACTGCACGGTAAAAAAGGTTTAGACAACATCGTGGAAGCTTGTGGACGGAAGAGATTCGTTAAATGGGCGGTAGAATCCTTTTTATCGTGCATGGAATTCAATTTTTTTTAAATCTTTCATCTCCTGTATATTTTTCTTTTTTTTTATAATAGAAGGATTTGGTCTTTCATCACATAATTCGCGCGACGAAAGATGCTGATACGTACTGTTGAACGAAACGAAAAAGGAAAAACGAAGAAAGAGATGCGCGCGAGACACGTGCTTCGGCATTAAAATTTAGAGTGTTTCTAATGTTAGAGGCAACTGTGCTTTCCCCGGCGAAAGAGTTTGTCACCCTTCCGGAATTGCACAGTAAAAAAAGTTCGTACTGTTTAGAACTTATTGTCCATAAACGTTCACAATTTTGCATTTATTCATTTTCCGATCGCACCATCGGATTCTATTTTGAGAAATAAAAATACAAACTAAAATTGTTAATGACACGGGAAATAAAATATATTTATGTGATGTAATATTTGTTAAATGTACGGTAAAAACCATTTTTATCGTGTATGGAATTATAGTTTTTTTTAGTCCTTCATCTCAGGTGCATTTCCCTTTTTTCAAATAATAGAAGGATTTAACCTTTCGTCACATAATTTGCACGACGAAAGATGTTTCCCTCGCGCGCTTTTCTCTCTATTGATACGTGTCGATGAACAAAAAAAAGAAAAAAAGACGAGAGTTGCGCGCGAATACGTGCCTCGGCATTAAAATTTAGAGTATTTCTAATGTTGGAGGAAACTATGTTTTCTGCGATGAAAGCATTTGTCACCCCTTTGGAAATTGCACCAGAAAAAAAAGGTTTGTACACAGTAAACAAGTTTGCACCGCTTACAACTTTTTGTCCACAAAGGTCCACAATTTTGTATTTAATTCATTTTCCGATCGCGCCATCGGGTTCTATTTTTAGAAATAAAAGTACAAACTAAAATTGTTAATGACACGAGAAACAAAATTTATTTATGTAATACAATATTTGTTAAATATACGGTAAAAACAATTTTTATCGTGTATGGAATGATAGTTTTTTTTTTTGTTTTGTAGAGACTTTCATCTCCCGTACATTTTCCTTTTTGTAAATAATAGAAGGATTTAGCCTTTCGTCACATAATTTGCGCGACGAAAGATGTTTCCCTCGCGCGCTTTTCTCTATTGATACGTATCGACGAACAAAGAAAAAGGACAAAAAGAAGAGTGATGCGCGCGCGATACGTGCCTCGGCATCAAAATTCGGAGTTAGATTTTTCCGCGTTCATGTTCGGAGCCAGTTCCGACTTCCGACAGATATTCCCGCTATTTACGCTTTTTGTCCAAGCTCCACCGTGAAGATTTGCTCATCCTGGGATAAACCGAGTGCGTTCATAGAAAGGCCGCGGCAGGTCGTTGCAGCACGCTTTGCATTTACTACGAGCTCGCGTTCCATTGTGCCGAAAAACTTTTGGGACGGGTGGAAGAGAGACCCGGATAGAGCGCATTGTACCTGCAGTGGCTCAATTCGACGCAAGGTAAAAGGCAATACAACAGGAAAACCCGCGTAAAAAAGATACTCGTGCAGGTTCGAACGCGTTCGACTCTTTGAAATTGTACGGAGCACGAACTCGTGAGAAACTCGCTCGGTCGCGGAGCGTCACACTGTACGCGAAGACTTCGCTCTGCAGGCTCGAACCTGCGACCAGGTGCAACTCTCGCGCGGGCTACCCGCGAGAGACAGCGTCTTTGATAACTTTTTGGAGTTATTATGGGATCGCGCGGACGAAAAAACCTCGGGAAGGTCGAGGCTGATGGTAACGAAGCGGAAGAAACTTGTTCGAGCCTGCAGAAGAAACGCACGTGCAGCGAGAAAGATTCGAAGTGTGTCGCGCGACCCTCCGAGGCGCTTGGCGACTTCTCGTCGATGGCGATTGATTTTTGTTTTCAACATGATTTTGTTCTGATGAATCTCAGTGATTCAGGGTGATCGACATCGATCGGAAAAAAATTGACACCGTTGCCCATGAAAGTCCACTATTTGATTCGCTTTTACTTTACTTAAATTTATAAAATAATATTAAAAATATTAAATTAAATTTTGATGATTCAGGGTGATCGACAACGATCGGAAAAAAATTGACACCGTTGCCAATGAAAGTCTACATTTTGATTCGCCTTTACTTTACTTAAATTTATAAAATAATATTAGAAATATTAAATTAAATTTTGATGATTCAGGGTGATCGACAACGATCGGAAAAAAATTGATAGTGTTCCCCACGAACGCCCGCAATTCGTTTCCCCTTTACTTCGCTTAAATTTATTAAATGATATTAAAAATATTAAATTAAATCTTGGTGATTTAGGGCGATCGACATCGATCGGAAAAAAAATGATATTGTTGCCCATGAAAGGCCGCAATTTGTTTCACCTTTACTTTACTTAAATTTATTAAATAATATTAAAAATTTTAAATTAAATCTTAGTGATTCAGGGTGATCGTCATCAATCGGAAAAAAATGAAATCATTGGCCACAAAGTCCGCAATTTGTTTTCCCTTTATTTTACGTAAATTTATTATATAATATTAAAAATATTAAATTTACTCTGTGATTCATCGTCATCGACATCGATAAAAAATTTTATTTATTAATGACCAGGCTTAAATATAAAAGATAAAAATTGAAATCGATGCCCATGAAGTTCCACAATATTTTATGACCCTGAAGATATCTGCATGAGTCTAAATTTCACTATGTTACAACGGCCGTATTTAGCATCGCACAAACTCCGCTCGGGGAAGTTCACTTGGAGAACAAAATTCTACAAGTGTTCAATGTTTGTTCTTCCTAAAGCAGTGCACAGACCAAGACTTGCCAAAGATGAAACTTCATCTCAAGCAGATATCATCAGGGTCATCATTTTTTCCCCCTTCACTTTGCTTAATTTTTTTCAGTAACAGTAGAGCTGAGTGTAAAAGGATTTCGTGGATAATATCCGAGATGAGCGAGAGAGGGATGTACACGTAATCCGCCCGAAGTATTTTCCGATCGCAATCACCGCCGCACTCCGTTAAACGAACCTGCACGGCCCAACGCAGCCAAAGCGGTAATTCCACAACTCTTTGATCCGCTGACCTACAATCCAACCCTTTACCTGCCTCCGCGCTGCGGGAATCGTGTGGGAGCCTGGACCGAGAAAGGGTTAGCGGAAGCTGACGAACAATAGGCGAAAGGGTGTTCCCGGTGCGCGCGGTGGGACGGATTCACCTGTGAAAGGGTTGAGACCTCGCGGCAGCCAGACAATGGAATAGAGGGAACCGCAACCGGAACGCTGACTCGCGACAAGTGTCTCGCGCAAAAAAAAACACTAGCGATAATCTTTTTTAAACAATTTTTTCTGAGATAATCATCGAAATGGCGCATCAAAAAACGTTAGCCGAGTATGACGAAAAGTGCACCTGGACGGAAAAGGTGCGCCAAAGGATGCGGCGTGAAAATATATGAAAAATGAAAGGGAGAAAACGAACGGAGTGACGATACAAGTGTCGTGCAAGAGCAGCTGCAAAAGTGGATTTTTCAACGCGTTTTCGCCCCGAAAACTCGCGACCGACGTTCCGTAGATCGCAGACACTGTATACGTTCGACGGCAGGTTTCCCTGCACGTGTTTGGACGCGGTGTCCGATGCAGTGGACTCGAGCATGTGGGGTTAAAAAAAATAAAGGACGAAAAAAAATTGTCGAATCTTTTCCCTCGGTCCCTCGCGTTTCAGCGGGACGCGTCGATTCAATGCAGCCCGCACTCTTTCAATTCAATTTTCCTCGGATCGAAATATATCGGATGAGTGGATATATAGGCGTCCCCCCTTTTTATTTTCGATTGCGTCCAATAGAATCGTGCACCGTCGCGCAGAGTTCTCCACAATCCTTTGTGCTATCTTGACCCTTTTTACCTGAATTTCACTCGTTCGACACGATCGTGTGTGCGTTAACCAAGGGGTTCGGCGCATTTCCTTGTTCGTTTATGCAGGGTTCGAGGAGGGCGAAGAACCGCTTCCCCCTACGCCCGCTACTCCGCACCAGAACTAAAAGTCTATTCAACCTTCCCGGGCGATCCCGCGTAAGATATGCATCTAGGTATTTCAATGGGGAGACACACACCGAAATAACGAAAATTCCATCGGAGATTTTCGTGATTTTGAATAATATTGCATCCCTTTTGGTCCGTTGGGCGCGGGTCAAAGGATCGAAAGGGCTTCGGGGTGCGTCGAGGGAGACCCCCGATTTTTTTTTTTTTTTCCTAACACAAACGCTACATATACCCTACGTCCGATCCTTTCATGCGTCTGGATAATCTCTCGCTCCGGACCGGTTCGACCACTGACAAAGGGGTTCCGCGTGCTCTCGTCGATGCTCCACCGG
The DNA here is from genome assembly GCA_030522665.1 of Ichneumoninae sp. A BG-2022a. Taxonomy (NCBI): domain Eukaryota; kingdom Metazoa; phylum Arthropoda; class Insecta; order Hymenoptera; family Ichneumonidae; species Ichneumoninae sp. A BG-2022a. Next base: position 27,009 of record JAPYZC010001496.1, on the reverse strand, counting down.
AACCCCGAGATGGACAACCGTGCACGTGGTTGAAACGGTTTACGGTCCCGCTCACCACCTCAATCTCCCCCCCCCCCCCTTGAAAGATTTCAGAGGCGAAAAAAATATTTCATGCTTCCGGCTGGATTTATAATTCGAGAAGTAACTCACCGAATTGCCTCGACGGTGCTCAAAACTCGGATGATGATTCCTCGGTCACGAAGATGCGGCACTGGACACTGCACTGCACACTGCGCTGCTCACTGAAAAATTAAAATTATAATGTACTGGTTAGATGCATTTTCTGAGCGGATACATTGAAAACTGGAGATTTTGGAGAGGGGGGGGGGGCGAATAATAAAATTGGAACCGTCGGAAAAATGCAGTGAGAAAAAGGATAGTATTTGCTACTATAACGAACAGTTCACAGGGGGAACGTCTATATTGAGAAAAAAATACGGTTGAATCAACTAAGATTCGGACAGGGACGTTCAACTAAATATTTTATTGGTACAGCTACAAAATTAGTTAGTTCAACAATTTGTTGGGTGATTTCACCAAAATATTGTTGAGTAATTAAAATATTTTGTTCGACCAAGTATTTGTATGAACGTCCCTGCCCGAATCTTAATTAATTCAACTGTACTTTTTTATAAGTGTATACTGATAATTTTTGATAGTATATATTCAATTAGTTAAACTATAATTATGATTGCAATCATAATTTTTTTGTCATTCTTGTAACTATAAAATATACACTGAGAAAAAGAAATTGTTAAACTAAGCAAATGCGCGGTGACATACGTTCGAAGGTGTATTTTGTTGGTACAACAAAAATGTTTGTTTAATTCAACAAATTTTGAATAAATGGAAGCAAATAGTCGTTTAACAAAACAATGCTTTATTTGTACGAAACAAATAAAGGGTTTGAGCGTATGTCACCGCGACTTTTGGTTAATCAAACCAATTTTTTTTTTTCTCAGTGTAGACGTTTCCCTCTGAAACTATTTTTTATGGTAAAAAGTCAGCATTGTTGCTTTTACTATGTCATTTTTTTCTCCGTGTGTTCGTCCGGAAATAGCAGCACTACGATAAGCCCCGTGGATAAAATCCTATAGATGGTGGTCGGGAATAAAATCTTATTTTCTGTATACGCGCGAGAGGGCACATAAATTTATGTGTCAATTAAATTTTCCCGAATCCCTTCTATTTTTTTTATGGCCGGAGGAGCATCTCCAAAGAAATTCCCCGATTCCGATTAACCCCGTATGACGGACGGAGCTTAGTCCGATAAATTCACCCTTCTCCCTCGAGGTTCTCGTGCGTGAATCGTGAGGAGGAAAGATGAAATTCCAATTATAAAGATCTCTATCTTGCGAGATTCAGTCGCGGTGTCTACCTGCGGGAAGAGCGATTACGAGTCGTAAAAAAGGGTGAGTAACGAAAAAACGAATACGGTAGTCAGTTGAGCCGTAGACTATTTTTAGCCGGAGGGTCTTGAGGGGCCCGCTTGATTTTTCATTTCTTTCTCTCTCCGATCTCCATTTCACCGAGTCTCTCGACATCTCCCATCAGCCTCTGGTCTCCGCTACTTCGTCCACATTGTAATGTGTTCCTCGTTCCGCGGCCACCTCGTAAAAACTTGTTTTATCTCCTCGAAACGACCCGCAGAGCCGCCGCGTACCCCATTTCTCTCCTATCTTCCGAGGCAAACCTTTATCTTCCCCACCCCGATAAGAAGACAAGCTCAGCGTCGTATGGAGATGTGTGCTCGACGAGTGTATCTCGAATGGAGAATGCAATTTCTCACGGTCCAAACTCGCGACGGATCTACGGCAACAATTTTATCGCGTCAAACAGAGACCAAGGGAGTCGCAGAGAAAACATTGCCGAATCAACAGAGATCCTAAACCGCAACTAGACACGGAACTATACGGGGATAAAAGCCACTGGTTGTCCCAACCAACTGCGTGCTTAAGGTGGCTACTGTGGTTTTTATTACTGCATGCGTAAATCCGGGAAATTATTGATAACGATGTTTTTGCAAATACATAAACTGATAAATTAAAATTTCGATAACGATACATTTTCGTTGAGTTTTTCCAAAGAAGAATCGTTTTTTTTCAACCAATTTTAATGTATCACGGCTCATTTTGTTCATCAAACGTTGCTCTAGGAATTCACCAAGTCGATTTTTTTTAGCTTTGGCCGTTTAGAAATGACAGCCGTTTGTTTACGGGGAAAAAATATTCACCGGTTAAACAATGGGCCGGTTAAAAGATGGCAAGACTGTCAAGGTGACGTGTTATCGTTTCGATCCCGTATGGAATTGTTAGAATTAAAAGTATGATTGAAATAATAATTTTTTTCTTTGGCAGTCCGCAATCAAATTTTACTTGAGTCAATTATATTTTTTTTTCCGTGCGGATTTTACTTTGAAAAAAACCCAACAAGAACATACCAGCATGGAAATTTGTTTACCACTTGTTCTTGCAAGACCATCGTGATTAATATTTCCCTTAATTGATGACTCACGCGCTGATACAAACCAGCGTCTTTTAGTGTCAATAAACGTATACAATTTTGGATAAACAATTGTAAAAATTTAGCACTCATTTAACTAGTGTCTCACGCGGTAGCGACCTTAAATAGGCTGGTCGAGACACCCAATTATTTTTCTGCATGATACCAGAAAAAAAAAGTCTGGCCCGTCTCTGGCGAAACGGCGGTAATCACCGACTAATCGAACGCGCCAGACACCGACGATCGAACGTGAGATCAGGCTCCCCTGAATAACGACTCGAGAGAAGGAACACCCTAAAGTTCCACCCTAAAGATCGTCACCGCCAGATTTCCCCGATCTCCCAGATATCAGTCAGGATTTTAGAGGCTGAAACATACGACGCGTATAACAGAGTCCCGGGTAACCGAATCCGCGGTGGTCATGGTGCGTGTATCTAGATCTGAAAATCGGTACGATTACATGCGCGCCAGCGTGAAGGAAAGAGAAGGGGGGGGGCTGAAGAGCTCGCTCGCTCCGGCGATGAGACGAGAAAGGAACGAGAGTGAGAGAAGGCAAAATAAAAAAATAAAAAGAATCTTAAAAGAAAGAAACAAGCGAAGAGAATAAAGGGAGAACGGCAGATAAAAAGAGAGGAGCGCAGGTTGCACCTGCCGCTGACGTCAGAGGGGACTTCTTGTTTGGACCTGCGCTTCGCCGCCCCGGGGGTCACCACTACTGTTTCAGCTCGGCTTCCACTTTTCTCCCTCCCTCTCGTTCGCTCTTTTACTCGGACATTTTATTTTTTGTTTATTTTTATTATTTTTTAATTTTTTTGTAATATTCTGTACTTTAATTTCTCCGTTCCTTTTGCCCGCGCTGCGCTCGTCGACGGGGATTTGCACGGCGTACGAGGCTTACGCACACGTGTGCGCAGAAGCGCCCGGAGCGTTGCATATCCGGAGGACGTTGGCGAGCGGCGCTCCCGTTCATGCCCGGACAAGTATTATTTATATGCTAATGATCGGAGTGGAGAGGGGGGGAGAGGGGTTAGGTAAGAAGTTCTAGTGAAAAAGAAGCGATCGCTCCGTTGACTCTCATCCCCGCCGGCCTCGGGGCACGAGTGAAATAAAACGTGACAATGACTCTCGCCCTTCTCGCCCTCTTACCATTCGTACCCTCATGCTTCATGTTCATGTACAGTGTCTGCAACCGTGATTCTTTCGAGCAACCGAAACACTCTCGTGTCTCGCGAAGGAAAAAGAAGAAAAAAATAAGGGATCCAGAGATGTATCAAAGAGATGCAATCAGGAGCACGCGATATGCTGACCACGTGTTTCTCGCGCACCGATATTTAAGTACCATATCAATGAACGTCGGTACGAAAAAAAAATGTGCAATTCGTAAACAAATATATATCACACGTCATGCCCCGGAGGAACGAGACAATGGCGATGGCTCTTTCTCGTATTCCCCCCTCTCCTTCCCCCCTCCCCCCCCCCTCCGATGGTCGCATGACTTATCGGGCCATACAAATATTGCGTGCAACCATTGACAAAATTCAAAGTGTCCCTTTCGAGAGTACAATAATAACAATATTATCGAGTGTACGGGTGTTTACTCACATTCCTGACGCCTCAAGGATGCACGTTAAGGTGGTTCCTCGCCCGGGCGACGGTCGGGGAGAAAAGTACTTGCCGATTCGTCGGGTCCCGGCGAACTGAGACTAGGCGAGCGGGTAAGGAACGGGGCGAGACAAAAGTGTACGGAAATATTGTGTATACGACTCTCCGCGCGCGCGGCGGGACGAGGAAACCCCCCCGAGAGCGATGGAAATAAAACCGAACCGGTACAGACCAAAAAAGAGCGGGTTTGGTCGTTTGACGAACATTTCTTGTCGACAAAGATCCACGATTTTTTTTTCTGGATACTTTTATGATTTATTCTTTCAAACCGTATTTTGTTACTCAAAGAAACTGTAAAATTGGCGAGCAAAAAATTATATAATCAGCAAGAAAAAAATTATACAATTAACAAAAAAAAAATAATATAATAAAAAAAAAATTATATAATTAACAAGACTAAAATGTGGTAGTTTGCGGCCAAGAAATGTTTGTTAAACTTGAAAACCCATTTTCAGCAAATATACAGAGTAAAAAATAATTTCGTAAAATTGGAATGCGAAATTTCGTAAAAATTTTGTTTGTGTGACAAACTCGTTTGTCACTTATTTGAATATACGAACCCGTCCTTTTATTTCCCGTGTCATTGGCAATTTTAGTTTGTACCTTTGTCTGCAAAACTAGAAAATTAACAAAACAAAAAAAATTGTGGACGTTTGTGGACAATAAGTTGTAAAAAGTACAAACTTTTTTTACAATGTAAGCGAAGCGGTACAAAGAAAAACAAAAAAAAGCGACGTATTACATTTGACAAAAACTTCTTGTCCACAAAGCTTCACGAATGTTTTTGTCTTGTTAATTTAATGATTTATTATTTCAAACCAACCGTACTTTGTTATTAAAAAAGATCGCAAAAGCGACGAACAAAAAAAACAAAAAGAAAGAAAATTACACGAATAAAATGTTGTGATCAAGAAATGTTTGTCGAACGTGCGAACCTGTTTTCGCACCGTGCACAGTTCGTTCCAGCCATGACTGCACTGACCGGAAATGCAGTGAGGGCAAAGCAGCCCTCCTAACTAGAGTCAGTGCCGCAGTGTCACGTACCGTACAGGTCCCGAGGAGCAAAGTTGAAAATTATTGCCGCGCACGTTCACGGTCGGTGTGCAATACTGCCCAAAGTACAGGTTGGAGACCATTCGCATAAATTTCACCTGCACCGTGGACGAGCAAACGGCCGGTGCTGTGTAGGCTTCGGCAGCAAGTGAAAACAAATAGCCGGAGGTGTACCTGTTTCGGTGCGCAGGGTAGGTTAGCCGGTCCTCCCTAGCTGTGCTAGCCGGATCCGAGATGAGACTCGTACCTGGCAGTGTTAGCCGGGTGAAACATCATCCCCGAGTCTCTCTCGCCGAGCGGGGAGAGCACGGGGCGAGGTCGAGTCTCTGTTTCGATCCCCAGCAGGTTCCCTCCATTAGCCGCGCAGCGAGTTTAACCACCGCTCAGGTGCACGAACCTCCGGTACATCGTGAACACTCGAAGGACGCAGCGCAAAGTGCATTTACGTGAGCCGACGGGGAGAAAAAAAATTAAATAAAATCCTCGCCCATTTGCCGTTTACGAGTTGACACATCAATTACCGACCCGACGAGATCGTCCAATAACACGCCCTCGGAGAAACGAGCCGAAATTTTTTTTTAGCGCCAATTAAGCAGGTCGTAGGAAAAATCATGACATAAATATGTGAAGAATTAGGGAGAGTCGTCGAGGGTTCGTGAAAAAAAAAACACCGAGTGGAGAAAGCGGCTGAAACATAGCTCACGTGTGGCGAGAAGATTTCTCGGAGGGTTGGTCGACGAGGAGTCGACGGGTCTCGTCGAAGGTACAGTTTTTCTGCACCCCCGTCAGACGACACGGACCAGACGTGTGCGAGCGAATGTTCAAAATCATTCCGCTCGCCCGTCGTTGCCCCGGGAGCGAGGAGCCCGTAGGGGGTTTCGTGGGTTTTTGGGGTCTCGAGTGGCGAGTCGGGAAGGGAGATAAAGAGGGTAAAAAAAAACCTCCCCGAAGTAACTCAAGCCCGAGGACGCATTCTTAATGACCAGCAGCAGCGACACACGAGCGGACAGGGTCGCGTATCTCTCGCGCAGCGTCTGGACCTCTCGGATGCGAGTCCCTCGTCACGTACGACCCCCAACGGGGCGGAAGACCGTAGGAGCTCGGAAACGATAAAAAAGAACCAGCTCGCGATACGACACACAGCTTAGACAAAACGAGACCGTTCGACCACATGTTGTCGACGGTAAATTGGAACTCGGACCGCAGAATCATTAATTGTACGACGAAATGAGTAAAATCCATGTCCCAAGAAAAAAGAAAAAGTATCTCCAAGACCTCCCCCCCTCCCCCCGTTGTAAGAGAAGAAGAAAAAAACAAGTCGTAATCGAAGTCAACCCAATTTGGCAAAACGCCATGCGCGGGTAAAAATGAGCCGCGGTCCATAATCATTTCAAGGATAATGATACGAGCCATCGACGAGGCTGGTCATCTCGGAGGGAAGAGGCTGTGGCTGGCGACCGTGCAATTTCAATGGCAATTTCGAGAGGAGAGCATCGCCGGTGGAATAGGAGTGGGTGGATCGGGACGGATCGTGTCGTAACAAGTTCGTCCGTTTCGGTTCTGGGGGGATGAGAACAAGGAAGCGAGCAGGAACGAACCTGCAGGACAACCCCCTGAGCCGCCAGAGTTCCGAGTTACACGAGAGGAGGACGGTGAGAGCGAGGCAGAGACACGTAAAAAATGGGCCGACGGAGGGAGAGAGCGGTGAAAATGTACGGAGCGAGAGGATCTTGGTGGGTCGAAGACGCCGATGGAAAAAGAAATCGGAGACCCTCCACCGGCACCTAAGCTAAGGACGCTCGCATTGTGGGTCCCTCGCACACATCGAGCGGGCACAGAGCGTGTATCCTCGGAGCGCCGAGCGAGGGTAGCTCGGGCGGGGGAGCCGGAGCGGGGGTGTCCGAGGGGGAGCGCCGAGAGTAGCGCGAGGTGGTTGGGGTGGATGGGTTAGCCGAGTAGAGCAGGGAGGGCTAGGGTGTGTAGAAGGAACGAGGAGAACGGCAGATGGTCGGCGTGGACCCCGTCCAACGTGGGAAGCTCCGAATTCTCCGAGTTCCCACAGCCAGAGTGCACCTGCCTTCCCCACTCCGACGCCCTCTCGTCGTCCTCGCCGGGTATATAAGCACCGGGGTTGCTTCACCGAGACATCATTCGCTCACTAGCGCTTCGAGCCATAGCACCATAGAAAGAAGAAAAATACATAACGATATCCGAAAACCAAAAATCTTCAACGCACTTTTGCAATCTACCAGACTAGAAATTTTCTCCAGAGAAAATATCCATCTAGCCACGTTTGCTCTGTCAAAAGTCGTTCGCTGATTTTTCTTTCGTTTGTTTTGTTTTCTTCGCCCACCGAGCGATCATTACACATTTGCGAGAATCTCGCAGAGTTTTGTTTTTGTGGTAATTCATCGAGTAACAGTACCGACAAGATGGCCGCAACCATGAGCCACGTGTTCGAGTGTGAGAACGAGTTGAACGACAATCTTTACAACCTGAAGATGTCGAGCAGCGCGAACAACAAGAAGACGTCGAGCGCGAGGAGAGTGAGGAAGATGCTGAAGCCTCTGCTGCGTCTGCTGAAGAAGAGGAGCTCCAAGATCGCCAAGTGTCAGAAACCCGAGGCCCAGACCGAGGTCTTCACCGAGGAGGTCGACAACCAGAACAACTGCAACGAGGCTCTCGAGCAGCGTCTTCTCGCCGGACTCCACGACGCCGAGGAAGGCGCAGCCATCACCGTGTGCCTCGACGGACAGATGACCGTTGTGCCTGTGGTTCCCGGACAGTGCTACGTTCCCGTGCACTTCGCCCACACCCACGCCGGCGACTTCTACTGGACGACCCTGTCGATGGCCGACAGCGACCTGTGCTACAAGGAGCGCGCGTACTCGCAGAATCAGCTTCCCGAGATGCAGGTCGCCTGAATCGCTCTAACATCAACGGCAGAGATCGAGACTCTACCGGCACCAACCTACCTCAGTGTGGAATCCGCCTGGGCGGGAAAGCAAGAAGACTACGGAGGAGACTCGCGATGGTACGCGAAGGACTTCAACCCGGCGAGCTGTCATCATCCAGAAAACAGCATCGTCACGAGACTGAATCGACGGAAGAAGAGGACGAGGAGTCGAGTGGTCCGAGAATTCCGAGTTAATGGAATTCTCGATTCGTCAACCTGACCCGATCGACGAGAAGAGGAGGGCATTCCTGCTCCAGCCTTCGAAACGACAAAACACAACTCCGCAAAAACTGTGATCTATAGTTTAGATTATTAACGAAAAAAAAGAAAGCATTTTTTAAACTTCCGACTTAACTGACACCTGTTCGGAGAGACATCGAGGCGCGAAAGATTTTAAGTATACTCAGTGATACTCGTGATACTTTTGGCGCGATACTTGTAAACACTCAAACAACGAACACGAGTTCGGAACACTAAGGGTTTAGAGATTATGTTGAACCGACTCTTTTTTTTTCTTTTGTAAAGAAATCTAGATGTTCTATTATAATTTTTTTTTGTCGCTATTAACGATACGCGATTGTGATAATTGTACCTACAACCTAGATTATACGATATAGATGATTAAGAATAATTGTTACATTGTGATAATGGCTTTAATTGAAATCGGCCCGATTCGGCCGATGTCACCTCATCGAACGTCTTCCAATTTTTATAATAAACATTTTATATTGAAACATAAACATGCCTTTCATCAATCGACGAAAAAAACCTTCCCAATTTAGTTGCGTAAGACATTGCGATAATAGTCTGCCTTAATGAGCTCTTCCAGCCTAAAAGCCAAACGTTTCTCTGCGATAAATCTTTCTGGCTGCAGAGAAAACGTTTAACGATCTACAAAAAAAAAAAAAAAATATCGTTGTTTCTATTTATTCCGTCTAACGGACGAGGATCTTCGACAAAACGATGTGACCGTTGCAAAGGGACCACCACTGGCTTGGGGCTCGTTGGAAAAACTTCAGGGGTCCTTCGAGCTCCCTTTCACCATCGTAAACTTCCGAACGGTCTCGAGCTCGAAGTACAAGATCGACCGAGAATTGGCGCCAAAAGGGAGCCGAGAAAGTTTTGACCGAGAACGCGGAGGAGACGCTTGAGGATTGTGGACAATACTTCAAGGCACGACTACCATCGATTGGCGGGAAAAGTTTCCAGAAATTTCTTCTAAATTTCACACATAGCAAAAAAAAAATCGTACATTTATCAAACATTTCTCGACTGCAAATTCCACATTTTTGTTTATTTTAACGAACCGTATTTATTTGTTAAAAAAAATATGTAAAATTAACCGGACGTACATTGCGGTCGTTTGTGCATTACAAATGTTTGTTAAATGTACGAATTATTTTTTACCATCAGGAGAGTTGATGCTCTCGGGTTACCTCGGTGAATTTAATCAGCGCGAGAGCTCCGAAAAATCTGACAGCAGGGCGAACCAACCCCGGGCCTTGTATCGCACTCAACGGGGCTCGATCTTTTTACCGCAACTTTTATTGTCACGGATGTGGAGCACAATGAGTACGAGAGATTTTGCGAGTCTGTCGATGATTTGACAATGGGGCAGGGCACGATAAGTTCGGGACCCCCAGAAGGGCGCGCGGACACTTCGACAGCGGAAACTCGTTCCGGCATTAGGCCGGTCGGTATATGGAGAAACGGGACACACGTGCGGCCCATATGCGCGACGCGCATCGGCACATGTGCACCTACGCGAGACAGGCTGCGGTGTACGTGGGTAAGTTCACATGATTTTCCATGCGACCCCGTCCTAGGGTCGTCCGGGGAATCCCCCCATCATATGGCAAAATAATAAAATATACTACATGTAACTATGAAGGGGGAGGGGGGGGGGGTGTGCGCACTGACCGTGCATCGGACAATAATGGAATCAAAGTGGCCGGAGGGTGAATAATTTAAGGTTCATGCACGATAGGGTTAATTCAATAACAGGACGTGTGTACTTAACGGTAACCACGAGAATGCTGTCCTCGACAAAGTTCTCGCTCATTTCGTACGGCAATGTTACACAGTGAAAAAAAAACGAATTGGACATTTAACAACAAATTTTTGTAGATGAAGGTCCAGAATATTTTTTGTTGTTGTTAATTTTGCCATCTTTCTTTATTATTCAATGTAGGGTGAGGATGAATAATTAAAAAATGTCCACCGATCACAATTTATTAATTAACCGGCGAGGACAATAAAATTATGACGAACTTTATTTAGCAATATTTTCAGGAAAATGTCTCGTCTTCGCCGCGGTCTTCGTTGAAATTATAGTTTATTTTATCCGGCAATGTTACATGGTAGAAAAAAATTACAAATTTTCTTATCGACGAAAGTTCATAATTTCTTGTTCATTTCGTCATGTTTTTTCGTAAACAATGAAGCAAGAGAATGTATAATTAAAAAATCTCCACCAATCGCAATTCATTAATTAATCGGCGAGGACAATAAAATTATTAGCAACTTTATTTAGCAATATTGCAGGAAATGTCTTCAAGTCTCCGACGCTTAAGGTAAATAAATATATTTTTTTTAATTTCAGGCTTGGAGCGTGGGGCCCTTCGGCACCACAGCGGTGGGCTCCTGCACGAGGACGACCCTCCGTACAGCCGTGCATTAGAACTAGACGGTGGTAGGAGCAAGGGGCCGGCTCCCTTGGCGCCCGTGGGGCATTTCGGCGAGACGGTGGCGATGAAATCGTCAAAATTTAATGAGAAATAATGTAGGGGAGTTGGTTTCCCCGCGTCAAAGTGAAACAAGCGCATTGGACTTTCTCGATAAACGTGCAATTAATCGATTAAATAAATTGATTCATTAAGTCGTTCGGAGCGGGTTCCCGGGGCTCCGACGGAGAATTTTACCGATAGCCGTGGCGTTTCGTCACTCCGCCTCTTTCATCTGGCTGTGGGTGCCCAGAGGACTTTCTGAATTCCCACAGCGAGCCTCCCGACAGCACGCTGAGCACACAGTAGACGTATACACGCGTAAAAACATATATAGATGTATACACCGTTACGTACACGAATTTTAACGCCGCGGGAATCGCTGGCAATTTTTTTGGGCGATGATCGCCATAATTACGGTGATCAGCTCGCCCGATTCCAATCGTCTCGATTTCGTGCAACCGAGGCGAAAAACTTTCCTTCGTATACCGATACATGTTATTGGCGAATTTATGAGGTGAACCAGATGTGGTTTCGCGCGGGAGCCAAACACGGCGAAATAACGACTCAAAAAAAAAAGAACAATAAGAAAAGAGTACAAACTACCTGCCTACCTAACTACGCGGCAATAAATTCGGCGACAGTGAAATATATGCTTTTATCGAATAACCCACTTTCGATAACGTCCGATTTTTTTTTTTCGAACTTAAGGAAGTAGAAAATAAAAATAAAATAATTTTACCGCATAACTCGGAATTAACACGAAAATACAAACGAAATGAAAGTTGTTGACAAAGCCTCGCGTTGCCGAGAGCTCGTAACGCTTTAATCAAATAAACAATTAAAGAGTCGAATTTCGCGGTGCGCCCTCGTCACGTCGCCTCGTCCCGTGGAATGTCGAGCATAACCGAAGGCTCGTATACGGTAGCCGACCGTAGGGGGGGAAGGGGGGAGGGGGCACAAGTTAAACCGCGCAATTAAACACGCGCTCAAACAAGCGATAAAAAAAAATCGAGGCCGCCCGACGCACGTTAATTTCCATTTCTCTCGACACATAAACGAAAATCTACCTTGCGAATTACACCCTCGTGTGCGTTTCCATCCGTGTGTAATGTACTTTTGGGCAATGAGAGAAACGATACTAAAGACCCGTCTCGCATCGCTGATAAAGAAACGAAGCTCTTATCTCGGCTCTCAGCCTGGCAACAAAATTCGGCAAGCGTCAACCATTACATTACCGTAATAAAATCGCATAAATGACTAGCAATCGAATATCGAAGTGTGCCACAAAAAAAAAAGTGTTTAAATAAGTAAAAATAAAACGCTAAGATCGCCGAACGTTGCGCAACGAAAGTGAAACGTTACATTATTTGAATCCCGAGGAGTATCAATTACCATCGAGGTTGTAACTTTGTAAATAAATAAATCATTTAGGTGCGCGAGGCCTTAATAGTTATTAAAATAAATGTTTGCACCGTGTTATAGGTGGGAAGCGTGTGCCCGATGCATCATCGTCGTCGTCGTCTCGGGAGCGAGAACGGGTTGACTCGATAGGTTCGAGCGAGCCGGTTCCGCGAGTGATCTTTCTCGCTCTCCGGCGGGCGCCGGTTAGTGCCGAGGCACGCGAGCTCTCGGTACTCTCAGTTGCTACCTTCTGCGTGTGTACGAGCCGTGGCTGCGCCTTTTCGCCGAGAGCTCGTGCCGTATAGACACCGACGTCTCGACGTCGCGGAGGCGCGCGCGCGCGCGCTACTCGCTTCGCTCGCCTCTCTCGTCTATATCCGCGCAGCGCCGTAGCGCTCATTCCCACGGCCCCGATCCACGAAGCGCTACTCGCGTGTTCACATAACACGTACCTACACGCGCGCGAGAGGTTGATGCATGCCCGTGTGCGCGCGTACATACGCGGTACGTGTACACCTATCGGTACGCCAACGAGAATGTATAATGCGGAGACAAACGAGGGACCGGCTCCCGTCGCCCGGTGAACTTATGCGCGAACTGTACAGAGCGGGTACCGTAAGTACATCGGGACGCGTGTCGTCTAGCGGCACGCACTAGAAACGCGACCGTATGCTATCGTGTATCTTCTTTCCTCCGTAGCCTTTGGGTTTTTTTTTTTTTTTTTTTTTTTTTGCTACAAGTTTTTCCAGACGGAGAACTCTGCACTTTGAGGATTAGCTCGCGGATGTTGTGTGGGAAATGTAAAAAAGAAAAAGACATCATGCGTGTCATGCAAAACAAATTCATAAATCAACCGCTCGACAGCGAGCAATTCGCCGTATTAGAAAGAAGTGTTGGTTGGGGATTAAAAAAAATGCAAAATAATTTTTTTTTACTTAATTCGAATCGACTTATGAACCTTCTGGGAGTCTGATGCTAATTTCTGATCATCGAGCCACAGAATATCAGGATCATTTTATGTAAATGGAACATACCGACGTGGAAATCAAATGACTTCCATAAATACCGGAAAATTGATATTCAGCGCGAATATAACTTACGTCGAGCGCTAGATGATTAATTAATAACAACGAAAAAAAGCGTGCAAAGTGATTTCCACGATTACTTCCTCATGATAAATTCCGTTGTTCTATTTTGGATTGAACATTGAAGTACAATTTTCACCAAAAAAATAAAAGAACTTTTATGAGAGAGCGATATGAAAATTTCAATTTTCATTCAACTCTTTTTTAATTATCTTTTTGAGTTAAGTATAGAAAAACCATGAGCTAATTACTTTGCACGCTTTTTCGTAACATAAGAAATGTCTACATCTCATAAAATTAACCCATCAAAATTTGCACCAGAATTTATTACAGGAAATTGCGAATTGAAATGTACGGATTGCGTCATTCGAAGGCACACACACACACGCTCATACATCAGGACGCCAGCTAAGAATCCCATTTCTCGACATTTTCCGATTATTTCTAGTAAGCGGACATTAAAATCTCTTTTTTTCCACGAAAATATAGTTTCCTCTATGAGGAAGCAAAAGCTATCATCTAGGTGATTTCTCGGAGTGTGATGCAAATTTAAAATCCCCGAGCCACAGAATGCCAGGATCATTTCAAGCACACGGCACATACCGACGTGAAAACCAAACGACTTCCATAAATACCTGAAAATTGCAATTCAGCGCGAATATACCTTCGGTCAAGCGTTAAATGATTAAGTAACAATAACGAAAAAAACCATCATTTAAGTGACTTCTGGTAGTGTGATGCAAATTGCAAATCACCGAGTCACATAACATCAGGATCATTTCATGCAAATAGATAATACCGACGTGGAAATTAAATGTCTCCTAAGAATACCCGCAAATTACAATTCAGCGCTAATCTACCTTCCCGCCGAGCGTTAAACGATTAATTTAACCGATTGAAATGAGAAACAACAAAAAAACAATCGAATCACCGAGCCTCATAATATCGGGATCATTTCATGCGAACAAATAATACCGACCTGGAAATCAAATGTCGCCTATAAATACCTAAAAGTTGCAATTCAGCGCGAGTCCACACATCCGTCGAGCGTTAAACGATTAATCAGCAAGAACGAAAAAAAAAAAAATCATCGACCAGGTAATCGTAATAGAGCTCGATAACCAGTCCCGAGCGGCGTGCGACAAGTTACGAAAGAGAAACAACGAGAAGCACGCGTGAGTTTGCCACGTGCAGATGCGAATACGCGGAACGCGCATTCCTCGTCACGTGTTGATACGGACGAAGTCCGCCGGTGCACGTGTCCCTCGAGCGACATTAATTTAAAGGATACGTTTACGAGAGACCGTGATTTCCGTTCGCGGCGAATATATGTGATATCGGGACGAGGACGAAGAGTCCGCCGTAGAATAATTATCGAGTCGGTAGTTGGAAACTGCGCTTGATCGTCGCGCAGCCGAGATAGAGACTCGAGACCGCCTCGGGCTCCGAGCGGCTAGAGCTCCCGATGATGATGATGATGATGATAATGACGATAATGACGGCGCGCTCGCGTCATGCTCGTGCCTAGCGCGCGCCCATAAAATCCACCGGCTCTGCCCCGGAACATGCCTGCGGAGTCTCGCAAACGTGTCTAGGATTATTTTATGTACACCACACGAAGGCGGCCGCGAGAACCACGGACGAGGAGCATCGGCGACGAGGGACTCGCACACGAGCAAGAGCAAGTTTGCAAAGCGCGTGCTGTTGGTAAAGCGAATCCGAATCAACCGTGCGCTGCCGCCGTTACGACGGAGTATAAAAGTCAAGCGGAGTAAAATCGAGTTGCTACATTCGTTGCAATCGTAATTAATTTTTTTCTATTCCGCGATTATGTATGGTCGCGAGGTGTTTTATAGTATTGAAATTAAGAATAAAAATTTATTGCAGATGTATTGAAAATCGGAGTGTACGAAGTCTGGAGTACTGCATTGATAGACTGAGAGAAGGATCTGGTAAATACGACTACGTAGCTTGAGAGATGTTAGCATAGCACATAATAGTCCGAAAACAGGCCACCTGTGACGGGAGGTACCGGATTTATGAGCTCTTTTGGTAAATATTATTGTAAAAATTCTTGGAAAATCTGGGACTTTCTGCCATAGGGGGCGACCTAATTGCGTACTACCGTGAGCTATCTCATAGTATCTCATGGTAAGCTCATGGTAGCTCATGGTATCTCATGGAATCTCATGGTAGCTCATGGTAGCTCATGGTATCTCATGGTATCTCATGGTATATCATGGTATCTCATGGTATCTCATGCTATCTCATGGAATCTCATGGAATCTCATGGTATCTCATGGAATCTCATGGAATCTCATGGAATCTCATGGAATCTCATGGAATCTCATGGAATCTCATGGTAGCTCATGGTAGCCCATGGTAGCTCATGGTATCTCATGGTATCTCATGGTGTCTCATGGTATCTCATGGTATCTCATGGTATCTCATGGTGTCTCATGGTATCTCATGGTAGCTCATGGTATCTTATGGTATCTCATGGTAGCTCATGGTATCTTATGGTAGCTCATGGTACTACCATGAGCTATCTTATGGTATCTCATGATACTACCATGAGCTATCTTATGGTATCTCATGATACCACCATGAGCTTCTCATGGTATCTCATGGTATTACCATGAGCTTCTCATGGTATCTCATGTTATTACCATGAACTATCTCATGGTGGAAAACATCCGATAATCTGCGAAAAATTACAAAAGTAATTTTTCGCAGATTTGGTTTGAATCAACAAATTTTGAATCGCTTGAAGCAAATAATTATTCAACAAAACAGTGATTTATTTGTACCAAACAAACAAGAGCCTCAACGTATGTCACTGCGACTTTTGGTCAATCCAACAGTTTTTTTTCTCTCAGCTTGGGTGACCTCGAATGGACAATTTATGGTTCTAGATTAGATTAGAATCTGAATCCGGGAATTCGCTAATTAAAAAAGACCGTTTACGATCTATATTGTCTAAATAAAAAAAATTGCCGAACATCCAGCGCCCCGAACTTGGGATAGAATTCGTATTCTCCGATTTTTTATACCTCAGCAATTTCAACGCTATTTGTTACTTTTGTCTCGTTGCTGCTCGGTCAACTTTATCCTATAAAAAAATATACATAAAAAATAAAAAATAAAAAATTCCTGAGAGATAAATGCTCCCCGGCAGGATTCACGCGTCAGCGAGCAGCGAGATCATCGGCGCCAGGATATCGTTGCATACGCCCTGCTCAGATTCTCGAACGATATTATCAGTTCACGACAATCCTCAAACTCAACGGCAACAGCATGCGCTACCGGAATACCTGTTGCGCTCGCGCGCGCTTGTATCGAAAACTATTTGTTGCGATGATAAATACGCGAACTCTAAGGAGATAACATCTCGGAATTTCCGATGGAATTTGTAGATCGCCGTATCAGCGATGTAATGGATAGAAGTGTGGATCGTCGAAATTGGACGATGAAAATTCTCGAAGGCAAGATTAACTTGAATGGAAGGCTAAGCACGAGAGACAGCGCTAAAATTTTTTAATCCATTTTTCTCCGAAACGATTCCATAAAATGAAAAACGAATTGCGATGCGCACTGCGTTAATCAAACACGCACTGCGCCCCGCAATTTTCTTGTTACTTTATAAAATCGTTTCGGAGAAAAATGGTGTCAAAATATTTTCCGGTTATGTTGATCTTTAGCCCCACCTTAAAAGCGTTAATATAACACACTCTGCTCTCGCGTATTTCTTATTTTTGATTCTATGAAGCAGTGTATTAATTCCCGAGAAATTTCTTCATTCATGAATAATTTAAGACGCGCACTCTGTTATTCCAGTCTCGTCTCCCTCCCTCTCGTATAATTTATCGGCACTCGTCTCATTGCCGACCGAGGGATTAAGTGAGGGCAAAAAAAAATACATTCTTTTTATCACGTGTGAAGATTATCTCTAGCGAAATCTTTCGTTCTTGGTTATTATACTATATAAAATCCATGAAGTTGGTGCATGTATATATATGCATACATATGTATGTATATATATGCACATGCTGAAGGCGTTGGAAAAAAGAACGCAATAAACGGCAAAAGGCCTTGCGCGTTGATAGCGTCCGATCGGGCGAAAAAGCGAAAGGGGAGGAAAAAACTGTACGAGGGAAGGAGAAAGAGAGAACGTGTAATAGTGAAAGAGGGCGCGGACGCTACCGTTGCGCTCTTCGTGATTATTAAATCGAGCCCGTGTCGTAAATCCGGCGGAGCCGAGAAAAAAGACAAAAAAAAATGAGAGAGTCGAGAGTTTATATATATACTGTAGTATAATACTCTTTGGCATGGTCGAGCTCGCGGGGCACCTGCGACTTCGGGCCGAACTATTATGTCCGGCGTGTCTCGGACGAACATGCCGAAGGGTAAAGAGCGAGCGAGATGAGCAAGAGAGAAGAGGGGAGAAAAAAAAGGCTTTGCCCGCTCGTTTTTTTGAAGGCCCGAAACCACTGCTCGCCTCACGGTCCCATAAAAATAATCAACTCTTCTTCCCGTGAAGACCGAACTGTGAGGCAACGAGTCCCGGCTGTATAACCTTTATACGTACACAATATAAGACGTCCGTCCGATAGAGACCGCGCGCATTTTTTTAACCCGTCCCGAAGCGAAACCGACACTCGTATCATAGACTGATTTAAATTTTTTTAAATTGTAAACGTATCTGTCGATCAAGCGACCTGCTTTTTGGGCTCGTGTTCGATATCGCTGCTGGATCAACCGAAAAGTCGTTGGGACGATCAAAATCCAAGAAATAAAGTTTTGAGTAAAAAGCATTCTAAAAAATCCACATTACGATAGAAGTGCAAAGTACCAATGATACGATCCGACCATTGCAAAATAATAATTTAATGTAAAAAAAGGTACCCGAGTAGAAATCCTTTCCCGCTTCACGGTAAACGCACCAAGGATTTTTTTATCGTCCGGCGCAAAAATAAAAAGTTTTGGCTGTATAACCTTTATACGTACACAATATAAGACGGCCGATAGCGACCGCGCGCATTTTTTTTTTTTAATGCCGGCCCGAAGCGAAACCGACACTCGTATCGTAGACTGAATTTAATTTTTAAAAATTGTAAACGTATCTATCGATCAAGCGACCTGCTTTTTGGGCTCGTGTTCGTTATCGCTGCTGAATCAACCGGAAAGTCGTTGGGACGATCGAAATCCAATAAATAAATTTGGAGTAAAAAGCGTAAAAAAATCCATATTACGACAGAAGTGCAAAGTATCGATGATACGATCCGACCATTGGATAATAATAATAATAATTTTATGTAAAAAAAAGTACCCGAGTGGAAATCCTTTCCCGCTTCACGGTAAACAGACCAAGGACTTTTTTACCGTCCGGCGCAAAAATAAAAAGTTACGGCTGTATAACCTTTATACGTACCCAATATATAAGACGGCTTTTAATTTTTTAAAATTAAAAACGTATCTGTCGATCAAGCGGCGTGCGCTTTGAGCTCGTGCTCGTTATCGCTGCCGAATCAACCGGACCGTCGTTGGGACGATAAAAGTTCAAGAAATAAATTTTTCAGCAAAAACCATTAAAAAAAATTAACATTACTATATAAGTGCAAACTAGCGATAATACTCACGACCCGACCATTTCAAAACAACAATTTAATGTAAAAAAAAAAAAGTACCCAAGAAGAAATCCTTTCCCGCTTCACGGTAAACCCACCAAGGATTTCTTTGCCGTTCCGCGCAAAAATAAAAAGTCAATTAAAAAAAAAAAAAAGTCCCAACAACCCGCGGAATTACCCTCGCCTCAATGCAGGCAACACGGCTCTTCTGCACCGAGAAGCCAGACAAGGTTGCTACATAATCTCAGCGGCTAACGAATATGGGATCAATAATAATAAACATATCTCCCCGGTTCGCCGTCGGATGGCTCGTCCTAGATCCGGAAAAAAAAATGATACAAAACCACGCTCGCGCGCCCGGTCGTCTCGTGTCTCCGATCGTCGCCTGTTCCGAGCGGCGAATGAATTGACCGTCGGATCGCGTGGCGGTGGCTCACCGCCGAGGGACAACGGAATCTCGGCTCCAGGAAGTTAAAAATTTTGTCCCGGGGCGCGGGCAAGCCGGGCTCGCCGGGGCCGGAACGGGGACGGTCAATACTTTCGAGCCCGCCGCGCGGAGACTCTCGGTATCCTCGTGGCTCCGCGTGCGCGCGCGGTGGCTTCTCCTGGTCTCTCTCCTCGCGTGGGAACTTGAGACAGATGCGTCGCGCGTGAGAATCTCGGGCAGATGCGGACTTACGCACCTTCTCAAGTGCGCCGAGGCACTTCTTCGCGATCGCTGTATTTATACGCGCGTATGCAGGAGGAACGAACTCGTGGCGTTTCGGTATGCGGTATAGACGCGATAAACGACGGGCTCTTTCCGTGCCCCGATCTATACACGATCGCTCGCGGATCGGACCGATGGCATTGTGTACATCACGCTGCATTGTACCGCGCGTCGTAATAAACCGCTTTGTACCTCGTGTCAGTCTCTTCTCTCGATTCGCCTCCTCGGCCTGTTTTCCTTTCCCGCGCGATCCTGCGTCATTACAATATCCGCGTGTCCGGAGAGCGAGGAGCGTGCAAGGAACGTGCACGAAGCGTGCCGCTACTATTCTGTCGGGACTCCTCGAGCCTTGCTCTCGCACTTTATCGCCCCCCGACACCCCGGCGTTAACTAGTGGCGAGGAATTTCTGCGCACCGATGAGCGGCCACGTTGGTGTTGAGCTTCGATCGCCGTCGATCGGGCAGTCTGAATTGTTTTGTCGCCGGCACGTGGAGTTGTTGCTGGACGCACTGATAAGAAACTCTGCCAAACATCACGCACGATTTTTTTTTTTTTTTTTTTTATGAAGCAGAAGTGACGCGATCATGATATGTGAGACGGCTGTTTCGAAGAAAATTGAGATAAACAATGTAATGTTTTTTTAATTAATTAAATTTTTTTTATGGAAATGGATTGAGGATTTTCTTTTGGTTAAATATTGTTTCCTGAGAAACATCCGTCGGGTGTGCGCCAATGACGTTGATTAGTTAGTCAACGTACATTTTTTTAAATTTATGACATATTTTCTTTTATTAATGTGAATTTATTTTTAGTTGCAACCCTTTTTTTAGGTGCAATTTGATTCCTCGAAAACATCCGTCAGGTGTTTGTCAATGAGACTCTTTCGCGAGCCATTCTGCCTACCTCTCCTTCTCTTCCCAGCCTCCAACAGAGCGGCGATAACGCAGTGAATGACCGACACCCGATAGCTTCGTCATCTTGCGTTAGGATAAAAAAAAATAAACATAAAAATTAAGTAGATCAACGTCAAATTTGTTTAAATTATTTATGTCCTTTTATCAAAATGGACTAACCCTTTTTTTAGTTTAAAAAAATTGTTTCCCCGGAAACATGCGTAAAGATACATAAAAAAATAAAAATTAAGTCAATGAATGTAAAACTTTAGAAAATAATGAAATATTTTCTTTCAAATGAAAATCAATAAAACCTTTTTTAGTTAAAAATGGTTTCCTGAGAAACATCCGTCAGGTGTTCGCCAATGAAACTCTTTGGCGATCCCATCCTGTCCGCCCCTCCTTCTCTTCCCAGCCTCCAACCAAGCGGCGATAACGCAGTGAATGACCGACACCCAATAGTTTCGTCGGCTTGCGTTAGTACACATTAAAAAAAAAACAAAAAAAAATTAATAGGTCAACGTCAAATTTGTTTAAATTATTTATGTCCTTTTATTAAAATGGACTACCCCTTCTTTTAGTTAAAAAAATAGTTTCCTCGGAGACATGCGTAAAGATACATAAAAAAAATTAAGAAAAGAAAAATTAAGACAATGAATGTAAAACTTTAGAAAATAATGAAATATTTTCTTTCAAATGAAAATCAATAAAACCTTTTTTTAGTTAAAATCGTTTCCTGAGAAACATCCGTCAGGTGTTCGCGATCCCATCCTGCCTGCCCGTCCTTCTCTTCCCAGCCTCCAACCGAGCGGCGATAACGCAGTGAATGACCGACACTTGATAGCGTCGTAGTGTTGCGTAAAGATTCAATGAGCATCTCGTTCACTCTTAACGCTGACGGGTTAAAAAAAAGCCTCATGTTTTCGACCTCTGCCCAATGAGCGACACATCCGCGTTATTGGCACGGGTTTGCGAAACGAGAGCACAGATTGAACGGCTCCTTTAACGCGCCAGCAAGCCCGGTCTCATCTTTCGCAGGTGGTCAGGCAGTATCCGGTCCAGCGATGTAACAACACGAACGGTGTTCTCCGCATCGACAGAGCGAGCTCGCGACTACCGATGCTCCTCTAATCAGTCACTTCCTCATTGACCGTAAAAAAAAAAAAAAAAAAAAAATTGTCAGGAGAACTCATCTCCCGATTATTCCGTGATTATTTCTCACGACTTCCGGCCTCGTTGCTGTCGCTATAACCACCACCGAGACAGAGATCCGATCGTCACGCAAACACCCGGAACCCGCATAGCGGTCAAATTATTGTACGTAATTTATATAATTGTACATGTCCTATGGCGACGTTTCTCCCTCTCGGATATACACTATAGCGCGATCAAACAGAAGAATTTCAAATCAGATCACTTTGGTCTCGTGATTAGAGTCCCAGCCTCGAAAACAATGTATCGGGAGATCTCGGGTTTTAATCCCGGTGCCGTAGTCTTGCTGGCAGAAAAATATTGTAACGCGACGTTTCTCCCTCTCGGATATAGGGCAAAAGTGGGGAATGTGGCCCGGTCCATATAGGGGAGGGCGGGGCAAAATGGCACAGCGGGGCAAAAGGGGATTATGAGACAAAACGCAATTTTCCAATAAAATTTGGATGGTGGCGATGGCGGTACGTGGGGAAAAACGGGTTCGAAAATCCGGTTTAATCGTTGGGTCAAATCGGGGCATCCAAAAATTATTGGAAAATTAAGTGTTGCCCTCACTGTCCCGTTTTGCCCCGCTGTGCCATTTTGCCTCGCTCTCCCCTATCATTGATTTACGTGTTAATCGAGGTGGGCCATATTCGCCACTTTTACCCTACACTATAGCGCGATCGAACAGAAGAATTTCAAATCGGATCACTTTGGTCTCGTGATTAGAGTACTAGCCTCGAAAACATTGTATCGGGAGGTCTCGGGTTCGAATCCCGTTGCCGTAGTCTCGCTGGCAGAAAAATATTGTGACGCGCCGAAGCCCCGGGCATATTTCGTGCGGTAGCCGATATATGTGTCAGTAGACGTCCAATGTTTACAGCCAGCGATCGACGTGACGTAGCTTCGGCGCCGTGAAGCGAACCTAGAAGGCCGCCCGAGTAGAATTTTTCGATCGTTGTAATCGGGGCCTGACAGGGTCGGGACGGGGCCCGACAAGGGCTTGAAGAGGCCTTGTCGGGCCCCGATGTAACGCTCGAAAATGTCTACTCAAGCGACTGTTACTTACATCCAAAAACCCCGATAATGTAAAAAAAACGCAAATAAATAACGCTTCACTGTAAAAACTGTTATGAAATTTACAACACGTTTAATATACAAAGTTATATGAAATATTCAACCTCAGTATATGAAATTAGAATTCACATACATTGTATTCGAATTTTTATTATTTAATCTTAATTGCGATACCTCTATATTAAAATTACCGGTAATGGCATTGGAAATTAAGACGTCCATATATGAAAATTATGTTATTATTACAAATATTATACAAATAATATTGTTTTTAATATACCGGTAATACAATATTCTTACATACGTGTCAATAAAATTTCATATACCGTATATGCATAAAACTTCATATACATTTATGAATTTCCAAACAGACATTTTTTACAGTGTTGGATTATAAATAGATAACAATTCAGGGCTTCTCATGGGGCATTGGAAACTCGGCACTATCTCGGCAGCAGGGTGAAGTATGTTAGATCATTCGCGATTACGTAAAAGTAATCATTTGCGGTACGTAGAAGTGGGGATCACCGATGTCATTTTTCAATATGTCACCGAGACCTTTTAAACGGTAAATCCGTTTAAAAGTTGAATTATGGTGCCTTGCGAACTATGTCGAATATTACCTTACAAATGTACTGTTGCGAACATAGATCAGGCTATAAAGTTTTAGTATACCAAAATCTGTTGACTAATTTTTTGCCCTTCCGACCTCTACAGGCACTTGCGAGAGGTCGCCGAGCCGGCGGATGTCAGTGAAACGCACAACTCCCCACTTTTTGCCCTAGCGGGCAATCGGGAGTAAAAAGTACACTTAACGTTCACTCATATTGAGTAACCCCCAAAGTGGTACGGTTCCCACTAAAGGAAAAAATAGCACCGTCGCTAATAACCGTAGCAGTTGATGCGACGTTAAATAATAACCAATTAAAAAAAAGAATTAAAAAAAATGTAAGATCGATTGGAATTCAAATGAAGCGTGACTCGTTCGACCAGCGGGAGCGGAGTCAGGTAAGGGGGCCCCCCTCGGTAAGAGCCAATTGCGGTTCGGAACCGGAGGCAAAGTATGCATCGTCATAGGTCTGCCCAGGCCGTTGCGGAGGGATGCTGGAC
Source organism: Ichneumoninae sp. A BG-2022a (assembly GCA_030522665.1). Lineage (NCBI taxonomy): Eukaryota > Metazoa > Arthropoda > Insecta > Hymenoptera > Ichneumonidae > Ichneumoninae sp. A BG-2022a. Next base: position 3,016 of record JAPYZC010001496.1, on the reverse strand, counting down.
GGGGTGTGTCTCAATTCACGGGTTCGAAAAATTCCGTCCAGCCGGCTCACGGAAGCCCGTCGGATGTAACGCTATAATGAGCCCGGAGAGTCGTGAGGACCGGGACTCGTGCATAGCACGGACGGGAGGGAAAACATTTTTGGTCAGGGGGGCAAAAAGATATTAAAAGGGCGAAAGGAAGAAAAGAAGAACTCGGAGGGCTTAAAAGTTCCCGAACCGATGCACATGCTCGATATTCCCATGGATTCCCCGTTGCCTTATGGTGGCCGAGAATGGGCCCCCGGGCATAGGTCCGGCCCCCCTTTCTCGTGCCTCTCGTTCTTCATCTTCTCCTCTTTCCCCCCCGATTTTCTATCGTCCTTCGCACAACCCGAACTCCCTTTCCTCTCGCTCTCTCTTCTTTCCCCCCAGTTTTTTTTCTCTCTTTTTTCTTTCACTCCAAACACCGTAAGATTTCTCTTCGGGGGCTCGTTTCTCGCTCGCATCGTCGCACACTCACCCCCTTGCGGCATTTACTGTATGGCGTAGGATTGCTCGTGTGCGGACCACGAGTTCGGCGCGCGTTGGAACGCACATGTCCCGAATTCCCACAGTCTAGAGAGATCGCTCCTCTCTTTTCAAACGGCGCTCTTCTTCGACTCCCCCCCCTCGGAACCCCCGCTCCTCTCTCTTTCACTCGCGATCTCTCGAGAGATCTTCACGGATGCCACCACCTTGCGGGACAAAACGCGTGTACCGTGTGTTTGTTAGTGTGTATAAACGATCCACACACGCGGCAACGGGAATGCCCCGCTCGATGCATTCTCTCGCCCCCGTTAAATTTCGTATTCCCACCCCCCCCCCGCGCCCCCTCGCACGCTCGCAGCACGGTTCGACCACGTGTGCTCGCGTGCTTCAGCGTACCCACGACTTTCCCGCGCCTTTTTCTTCGCCACCGCTCGAGACGAAATTGCCGGGGATACGTCAAATTTTTTTTTTTTTTTTTTTTTTTTTTTCTTTCCTTTTTTTTTTTTTTTTTTTTTTTTTTTTTTTTTGTGTATATACAATATATACATTTTTTTCATTTCTAAATATTTAATATGTTAATATAGCTATAATAGCGTACAGCGAAATTAAATGATATACTAAATTAAATTATTTGAATCATTAAATCACTCGAGATATCGAATTACCGGTCGCAGAAAAAAATCGCAATTGGATATAAACGGGACAGGGACAAGTGAGGAGGAATTGCGAAGATAAACCGTTCTACTCGCGAGATTAATTGGGTACCAATGCACTTGGCCTCGGCGTACGTGTCTAAGTGTAGGAACATTTTTTCATGGAATTTTTTTTTTCTTTACATATAAAATGTATACATTTTTTTATTTTTAATATTTAATATATAAATACAGCTATAATGTCGTATAGCGAAATAAAACGATGTACTAAATTTAATTACTTCAATAATTAAATCACTCGGGATTCCGCGTTATCGGTCGTAGTAAAAAAAATTGCAATTAGACATAACCGTGAGAGAGATATGCGAGGTGGAATCGAGGAGGTAGACCGTTCGAGTCTCTCCCGTACTCACGAGACTAATCGTGTACAAGTACCCTTGGGCACGGCGTTTTCCATACCATTTTTTTCTGTACATATAAAATGTATACATTTTTTAATGTTTAAATATTCAATCTGTAAATATAGCTATAATGTCGTATAGCGAAATGAAACGATATACTAAATTAAACTATCTCAATGATTAAATCACTCGGGATTCCGCGTTATCGGTCGTAGTAAAAAAAAAAATACATGCGAAGAGGAATCGAGGAGATCGACCGTTCGAGTCTCTCCCGTACTCGCGAGACCAGTCGTGTACAAGTACGCTTAGATACGGCATTTTCCATAGCATTTTTTTTCTGTACACATAAATTGTATACACTTTTTTATGATTGAATATTCAATACATAAATATAGCTATAATGTCGTATAGCAAAATAAAACGATATACCAAATAACATTATTTAAATGTCTAAATCACTCGGGATTCGCGTTATCGGTCGTAGTAAAAAAAAAAAAAATCGCAATTAGACGTAACCGTGAGAGAAACATGCGAGGAGTAATCGACGCGATACACCGTTCGAGTCTCTCCCCGTACTCGCGAGACTAGTCGTGTCCAAGTACAGTTGAGCACGGTGTACGTGTCTAGGTGTAGGTATTGAGCGTGTCGCAAGAGCCACTTTAAAAGCTCCTCGCTCCGTGGGTGGGGGTTGAAAAAAAAAAAAAAAAAAAAATTAAAGAGTAAACTCGGTTCACTGATTGCGCCCGTGCCGCGTGATTCCGCTCCGGCCATTCACGATCTACACGTGGTGGCGCGGCGCATGTATGCCGGTCGTTCCCGAGCTCTTCCTCTCTCCCGCCGTCCCCGTCACCCGCGAGCCCGTTCATGACGGTACACACTCGTTTCACGTAACACGTAACGCTACGTTGGAACCGAGCACTTTGCACCGAGCATCCTCTCCCACCCACTCTCTCTCTCCCAGCGAATTTAAAGAGTGTGCGAACATCGCTCCGGGAACGAGAACGAGAGTGTTTAAGTGCGGGGGTGGTCGAGAGCCGAGAGGCAAATGAGAGAACAAGAGGAAGAATAATTGGGAACGAGGAAAAGTGAAACGGGACTTAAACGCCAGAGCCGACGAGTCGGGGACTCTTCAGCGGCCTTTGAACTTTCCTCCCCGATCGGCGCCACTTCGGCATAAAAACAAAAGTCCAAAGGGGTCTCGACACGCAAAGTTCCAACCGACTTCCCCATAGAAGAGTCGAGTCGATGTACAGAAAAAAATATCATTGAATCAAGTAAAATTTGCTTGCGGGCTGTCGATGAAGTAAAAACGTTGTTTCAATTCTACTCTGAATTCGTACAATTTCATACCAGATTGAAACGATAACGTGTCACCTTGACAGTCTTGCTGTCATTGTTCTAATATCATATGGAATTGTAAGAATTGAAAGTACAATTAAACAAACATTTTTTTTC
>JAPYZC010001495.1:0-18863 GCA_030522665.1 Ichneumoninae sp. A BG-2022a | reverse complement strand
TCTCGAAATCTGCGATCGTCCGAAACATTGGGACACGCAGTGTCCGAATATAGGGACGTACCGAAAAACCGCGTCCGAAGATCGGTACATTTGGGCTCTGTTGATACTTTCTTCCGTAATTTAAAAAATATTTATCCTTTTATAATTAACCCTTGACTTTTGGAAACTAGAAACTATCAGCTTGATATTGGTTTCGGTTATTTCAAGAAAAAAAATGTTCTTGATAAATTAATAACGGCTGGAATCTTAGGCTGCTCTTAACCGTCCGATCATTGGTACCTTTACCGTATGTCCACCATTTTTTTAATCTCCTTGTATCTTTTTTTTTATCTGCTTAACGTCGCGTCAACTGCTATGGTTATTAGCGACGGAACGTACTATGAGTATTATATATACACAGTTACTCAAGTTCGAGTAACTGTGACTGAGCAAGTAAGTATGAGTGAACGTTAATTGTACTTTTTGGATGCCGGTAAATTTTTCGCAATTTTTACTTACTTGAATTTTTACTTGATTTTGGTTCGTTATTCATGAAGTTCAACATTTGAGCCGATCGAAGTGTTGACCTTCGCTCCTTAATGGAGCTCGGACCTTCGTCCTTCCGTTTACGATTCAGGACGCTCATCCTTCCATTTCCGATCTACCAATGATCCCGCGTATTGGATTCAGACCGATAAAGTTACGCCGTTCGGATATCGTCGCTATCTCCAATTTGGCCGCACTTCCCGCATCACGCGCGTTCGCGACCCCGATTGGCTGTAAAATTTCCCGCGCCGGTAGTTAAGCCGGCTTAAGCCATGGTAATTCGCGTGTTACGTTCCCATCGAGCGAACCATGAAGACATCGCGGACGTTTTCGAAGGGCCAGAGCTGCGGATTTAACGAGCCACCACTTTGAGATTGAAACTTCCCTTCTCATCAAACTATCTGCATCGCACGGCGTACCATCCTTCCTCCTTCCCACCTCCCCCCCCCCCAACACCCCCTCATCTCCCTCGTCGAGAAAGCCCCGGCGATTATACGAGGCTGTTGGGACCGCAGAGTTACGGAGATTGTGGGCTATCTCGACGGGAGAGCCAGGTGTGTAGATGAGATGTGCTATCAAGCTGTACAGGATGGTCCAAAATTGAACAAATAAAAACCAATAAAAAATGTCCATATTAGTCCAAAAAGTGGTATCAAGCTACACAGGATGGTCCAAAATTGAACAAATTAAAGCCAATAAAAAAATGCCCATATTAGCCCAAAAAGTGCTATCAAGCTGTACAGGATGGTCCGAAATTGAACAAATAAAAACCAATTAAAAAATGTCCATATCAGCCCAAAAAGTAGAATTCCGAGTGAGAGATGGCAAAGTTCGAAAGTCCTCTTAACAATAGGGCATTTTAATCCTTGCAACTGCCGGTTCATTCATCGCGATATTGAATGTAAATTCCTGAAAATACTTACAATAGGACCGCGCTTATCCGAGCCTGCGCGTTATCTGAAGCGGCCAACGCATCCGAGCCCTCCGCGTTAACCGAGGTGTTGTAGGCTCGGATAAAACGGATAAAGCAGCACGCGCGGAGTAGTCTGCAACTGCTACATTGTTGCATACGTGCTTAACTTGTAGGGGAGACCGGGGCGCGATGGCTCCCTAAACAAATAACGCGGCTCAACGCTGCCGAGAGTATAATCTACTATTTGTCACCCAACAATGATATTTTTATCATAGGTTTTATAACCCGTCCCAAAAAGAAAAATTTCTGGGGCGAAACAGGCTACCCGTGAATTTTTCAATATATTTTTTTTGGGTACCCCATTTTGCCCCGCTTCCCTATTTTGCGTTTTCTCTCCTGTCATTGTCCATGAAAGGTTTTTATTTTTTCCTTCCAGGTTTTCATATGTTTTTGAATCATTTTGGGTCGGCCCGATTTTTCACTAGCCCATCTCGCCCCTGGGGTCCATCTTGCCCCGGTTTCCCCAACAAGTTTCCTGCGCCTTTATATTGGGCTAACTACATCAATTCTGATTCTCGAATCAATTTCAGAAAATTGTGATGTCTCAAAAAAGGAAACGAGTCGTGAATTGACTAATAAATTTAATGTTTATATGAAGTGTTGTGTTATTTTTTAAATATATAATAGTGGTACAAGTTTGAATTGAGTACGTCATCCGTGTTATCCAAGTTTCCGCTTATCCGACGTACGCCCTCCCCACATTGCCTCGGCAAAACTCGGTTCTACTGTATTATTGCATTTCGTTTTAATAATTTTTCGCTCACTCTCATAAATGACCATTTAACATTTTTGCGCGTGGTTTATCGTGGGCTCCCGAACGAAAAAAAGCGAATGCAAAAATTCATTTCGGAGATGAAAACTCGGAACAGCTGGAGGGCGAAACGGTCGAACAATGGAAGAGGAAACGCTGGAAGGGCTGGGAATGAAGATAGCAATTTGATGGCTCGTCGGACGTTTAGTCGTGCGCGGTAACCGGTGTTGCAAAAAAAAAAAAAAGAAAACCCTCGGAGAAAAAAATTCGCTGGACGAACGAGTGTACATAGGTACGTAACGTCCGAACCGACGAGCAAATGGTTTGTGCTATATTAGCTATCGGTGAGGAATGTACGCGGAGGCAAAAGTGGCGTATAGCCATAGTCTCCCTTCGAGGTCCACGTGAGCGGCAAGTCAAAGCTCGCTTTTCAATTTCTCACAGCGGGTAGCCGTGACAAACGACACACTCATGACCTGACCAGAAGCCAGCCAGGAGCCGCCCGGTGTATAGTCTTCTGTTCCGCTGCCGCTACTTTTGTCATTCACTTTTTCACCCGGATAAGTCAGACATTGCGCGCTCCGTGCACGGCTGCACAGCGCCTGCAACGACCGCGTTATTGGACCTCCAGAAATTGCTGTCCGAATTCCCGGAACGAACCTCTTTTTCCCTGTTTCCACGATACGTCCTTAATGTACCTAAACTTGGTCGCGACTGTCTCACCAAACATTCTCCGCGAAGGCCAGATTCGTTATTAAAAATAAACGATATTTCATAAAGTCACGACAGAATTATTTAATTCCATTTAGTTTTAGACTGAGAAAAAATTACATCGTAAAAGCAACAAGACTGATTTTTTTACTATAAAAAATAGTTCTCAGGCGGAACGTTTACATTTTATAGTTACAACAATGACAAAACATCATCGTTGCAACCATAATTGTAGTTTACTCAATTGAATATATACTATGAGAAAGTATTTATATAGACGTTCCCCCAGGAAACTATTCGCTATAGTAGGAAATATCATCCTTTTTCTCAGTGTAAATTTATTTTATTTAAAATTTATTTTTTATGACCAGCAGCCAGCCTGGATCCACCCGGTGTATAGTCTTCTGTTCCGCTGCTGCTATTTTTGTCATTCACTTTTTCACCCGGATAAGTCAGACATTGCGCGCTCCGTGCACGGCTGCACAGCGCCTGCAACGAACGCGATATTGGACCTCCAGAAATTTCTGTCCGAATTCCCGGAACGAACCTCTTTTTCCCTGTTTCCACGCTTCACCCCTTAATGCACCTACACTTCGTCGCGACTGTCTCACCAAAAATTCTCCGCGACGGCCAGATTCGTTATTAAAAGTAAACGATATTTCACAAAGTCACGACAGAATTATTTTATTCCATTTAGTTTTTAATTTATTTTATTTTTTAATGGAAGAGAGGCAGAGGAAAGAATATTAAATTCGTATCTGACAATGGCTCGTCCCGTTCGCCAGCTGCGACCGTCCGGAGACTGTTTCGATTCTCATTTTCCATTCGGATCCCGGACCGCGTTTCGGGTCGAGGCTGAACGCGGTGCGAGGATGCCTCGACTTTCCGCTCTAATCATCGTTGGATGGTTATATAGAGTTGTGGGTATCGTGTCACCTCGCGAAGTAAACAGCGTAGCGTTAATGACGAATTCAAACATGTTTGGACCGTGCACCGTGATAATATTAATTATACACGATGAGGTGAACGGGGTGAATATGGTCCGGACCAGATATTGTCTATTTACACGCCGAGCGCGGTGGATCGTGTTAACCACTTTTACCCCTTTACACACAAATTTTCGAAATTTGAGGACCAGAGAGAGACCACGTGGAACGCCGGATGAATTATGCCAGTAACATCTGCCGCTAATCCTAAACGTCGCATATTCTCGAGAAACGCTGGATCTCGAGGATTCACTTACGTACGCGCAAAACCATGGAGTGATTAACTTGCGACACCCGGGGATATTCGCACCGCAAATTCTATCCCAGTGTTACATGCTGCATACACGTTACAGGGTGTCCCAGAAATGGTACACCCAGAAAAAACATTTATTTGACGGCCACCGCTTATTTGGTTCAAGTAAACTATTTATTTGATTTAAATAAATATTTATTTCATTTAAGTAACTATTTACTTAATTTAAGTAAATATTTATTTAAATCAAATAAATATTTTACATTAACCAAAAAAAAGGTGGCCGTCAAATAATTTCTTTTTCTGGGTGTACGGATTATTTGCAGGGTTTTTTCGACACAACGTTGAGCAAACTTTTGATTGGGTATTATTTTTTTGCACCATCATTTTCGATTCTCGTTGGTTCTTAATTATAATTGGGGCGGAGCGAGGTAAAACGGACGGTTTTTCGCCAACTTTTCGCGGGACAAAAAGTCTTGTCCGGAATGGTGGTCCGTTTTGACCCGCTCTCCTCTGCTCTTGAGATGATCGGAAAAACAGTGATGGGTTGGCACGGAAAGTTGGTAGAAGGATTTCCATCGGACTTCTTATTTATCCTCGAATCCAATTATTTTTCTAGATCCTGGCAATCCCAAGTATGATTTTTCTATATTTATTAATATATATCTTATACGAGTGGTACCGACAGCTACTCGCGATTCCCGTCGCTCGGCACGTTTCGTGCCCCCTTACCAACTTACAATCCACCGCTGGCCATAGATCTCATGCTTTATAGGCACTTGGCACAGTTTCACGTGGAAACCGTGCGGGCCTGGCCAGCGGAAAGCACGGATCGGCCGGGGGTGAGGAGAGACGAAAGGCTCGAGTACCGCGGACGTAAGAGGTGGTGAACGGGGGAAACATCCGGAGCCATCGGGGAAAAATCTTGTTCAAAGTTTGATCAAGTTTAGGAGCCGTCGTCGAACCTCCCAACGGCGTTTTCCTTCTCTCCCATAACTCATCCGACAGAGGTCTATCCACTTTTCTAATACCAATTCCGTCCTATATACGCTCTTTTACATTTTTTTTCCTTTTTTTTTAAATCTCACTTCCTCAACTCATTCGATTTTGAGCTCGCGGTCGTTCACCATTCGTCACAGTCGCGGCGATGCATTATAGAACGGTACGGGTAGACGCGCTGGCCGCAACGAGAAGTTTGCCGACCGAGAACCGCTGCAAATCTGTCCGAATTGGTGCAGAGATGCAGAATGCATGGCCACACGCTGGCGAGTCTCTGGTACAACCAAAATGCTTCCGGTGCTGCCAAGCTACTCGACAACCCCATCCGTTATCTTAGCATGGAAACTGGAGAGGGAAGGTCCGAGCGGGCGAGGTAGCGGTTCTTTTCTTTCCCGTTCCCGCGGGACCCTCCGACGACCATTCTTCCTTTACTACCGGAAATTCACCGCGATTAATGAGTCGTAGACGGGGAGCGTGCGGATCCTGTGAGTAATCATCTTATTCTATTCCAACCGAGACCCCGTCGTGCCTCTCCGGGCTCATCTCATTTTCTCCCGTATCTTGGCATGGAGACAATTGGCTCGGAATCAGGGACTAGAATTATTCTATTACATTCATGCGCGCTCGGGCGGTGACGTGCTATTTCGAGGATTACTTATGGAAAGTTGATGGCGTTGGATGATAAATTTGTACAGCGGTACAGGGTACTCGAGGCCTCGGCAAATATTGTCTCAGAGTAATTTTCTCTAAAACCCACAGTTTCGGAGATACGAGCTGGTGAAGCTTTCAGCCAACGAGCCCGCTACTGTCCATACACGCGTCCCAAAATTAAGAGTAAAACATCGCGCGATCGTATTCACGGTCGAAAACCGAACAAACTTGTCCTTTGGCAAAACTCTCTACGATGCGTAGTTCGCGAGTTACAGGACGATAAAGTCAGCAGCCAATGACGCCAGCGCAAGATGTTACCGCTTTTGGCGGGCGCCCATTGGTCGAAACTTTCACCGCTCGTAACTCGGAAACTACGGGTCGGAATAAAAAGTTGCGTGGACAAAATTTGCTTGCTTTTCAACCCTGAACACGATCGTACTATTTGTTCCCGCACATTCTTTAAGATTTTAGTCAGCCTTATAGGATATTCTGAGGATAACCCGTTCGGAGATAAAAAGTGATCAATTCATGATTTGTAGGATTCTCGTTAGCGTTATAGCTTCAGCGACGCTTTCGGCATTTCTTTCGAATGGTAGAGCGTAAAAACTCTCTCGCTTTGGCGGAGAGAGGGAGAGAGTTTGAATTCGGGGCACGTGTTGGCGCGGAAGCCGAGCGGGTTTTATCGCACCACTCATTTCACCTTTTTCTCCCCCCGCTGCCGTACTCGCGGCTCCTATATGCGATGCCGCTCCAAACGCCACCGGTACCCTCTCTGCTTATTCTCCCCCGCGGTAAACTACAGCGAACGAAAGACCGGCAAAGCGTACCTTACGTTTTTATCTTCTCGTTTTTCTCACGTTTCACCCGTTTCCATCTCGTCGCGACGGACGCTCATTTTTTTCCCTCTAAACTACTCCGCCTCCTTTGGTAACGTTTCAGCCCATCTCGTTTATAGGCACCGACTTTCGTTCCACCGCTCCACCTATGTCCCGAGTCTTACTCGAAGAAAGTACAAAAAAAGAAAAGGTAAAAATCTAAAGGAGTTCCTGCATAGTTGGACCAGTCGAATGAATGGACCACTTTTATTTCTCGGCAATGCGACGGGGAATCGCGGTGCTGTGGGTCAAGCCTTTTTTTTTAGTCATCAAAATATTCGCACAAAAAAAAAGAAAATCTCTGCCATCAGAGAAATGAGACTTTGAGCTACCTCCGAGATTTTTTTTGCCGATTTTTCCTATAATTTTTTCCCAATATTCGAGCTGTTCAACAGTTCGTAGAAAATACCCGGGCTTTACAGAGTGCAAAGAAATTCGTCGAGCGAGGAAGACCGACGCGTGCTGAAGATTTTATTTCCGAGATGAGAGAGGAATCTCAGTGTTCCCTCGTCGAAGCTCACTTTCCGTCGATCTCTCCCATCTCTGCAACGCCCGCACTCGGCTCACGGTCATCCAACCTCCGAACCGATTCCTCCGTACCAATTTCCTCAAAAGAAAATTGATATCTTCCCAACCGGGAATCCCCGTCGATGTACATCGGCTGTCGTCAATTATTCTTACCCGCCGACCCTTCGTCAGCGAGTACCGCGGACCCGTATATCTGCAATGCAAATATTTCTCTCGGCTGTTCTTCGTTGCATCGTACAATCTCGGCGGCCAAGAAATCCCTCGGAATTCCGCCAATCTCGCTTACCCACAACTCCCTTCATCGAGTTTGCAGTTTTCTTTTACCATATCGAAAAAAACCCACAAATTGAATACTCCGGTCGTTCCCGTTGATGGCAAAAGTTACAATGTTCATTTCGTTTCTGCACGGCGTGAAAGATCTGATAAAAAAACTACCATGCCATCCGGCAGTGTTCGCCAGTACCACAAGTTAACACCAAAGTGCCAGATGTAATGTCAATTTTTACCACAAAATATATGTTACTTGGTAAATAAATCCGTGAGCTTGGGAGAAAATTATCAGTACGTCTTTATTAACGGATGGTTGTGAGAGACAGAAAAAAAATCGTAGATTAAACAAAATAAAGCGAATATCGATAACATTTTAAGAATCTCGATTAGGCATTAATTTCTAACAATATACTCAATAGTTCTCGTTTTATTGTAGAGATTCTCATTAGTTCCCATGCTTTTCGATGGTTGGTGACACAGTTCAATATTACCAGAAAATTATGATAGTTTGTTACAGATTTATAGTTAATTATGATAGATTCTTCCTTTCTTCCTTATAGTTAATTCTAATAGATCCTTCGCTTCTTCCTGATAGTTAATTCTGATAGGCCCTCCGCTCCGTCTCGGTACAGACTCCGCAACGTCGCCGGATAGAACACAAAAGACGCCAAGACAAGAGCATCTCGCGCGGAACAGTCTTTCCGGTAAACAGGCGGTTCCCCGGTTGAGAAAGAGATACGTGCTAAGCGTCGGGGAACAAGACTCCGGCGGTTGAGGAGTAAAAAGCACGAGGGGACAGAGTAGTGTGCGGAAAGAACAAGAACAGGAAGCAAGAAAAGAGGAAGTTGGGAAGCCCCGGGCCTCACCGCACACAGGGACCGGAAGGAAGCTCTTGTCCTCTTGCTCTTTGCGCCTCGCCCAAAAGAGATCGAGCAAAGGAGATGCGATGCAAAGGGAACGGAGACAACCTTTTTCGTTCTGGGTTGGGGGCGAGGGTTGCCGGTGGTGAACGAAACTCGTCTAGCGTCGATACAGCGACGTACCCGACGCATATGTGGAGACGGAGGAGCCGAGGACATCTTTCTCTCCTTCCTCTCGTCGGCGCAAGCTTCGCAGCGTCATTGTTGGCCAAACTGCCGGCACTCGAGACCTCCTGCCTCTTTCCATTCGTCGTGTATGTGTGTTCACTCGTCTCCTGGGGGAAAGGGGGGGGGGGCGCAAGAGGCGACAGAGTACCCGAAGAAGGAGAGCCCGAGTGTTACGTGCTCAAACGCTTCAGTGAAAATGTGTGTAAACTCGTTGAAAAATAGAACAGCTCGGTGAAGTTTGCGCCGGAGGGCGTTAAAATCCGTGCGGCCTCAAGAAATTTTTTCTTCTTTCTTTTCCCTTTTTTCACTCTCGTCTCTTCTTCTTTTTTCCTTGAAAGCTCAACCTTTCCGTCGCCCTGCACTCTCTGTACTCTCGGACGTCGGAATCTGGAATGGTGTAGGCACGGAGTTGCATACGCATCTCTCAGGGTTCTCCATTCAACCTGCACTCTCGGTTGAAGCCTGTAGGAGCGTTTTTTTTCTAGTATTGCGGAAAACGCCAATGCGCATCACTGCGCGGTCGGGAAAGTAAAGTATTTTCTCATCTGTCGATGGTTTGTCGTTGATGCAATTATGATTTTACGACGACTACATTTTTATGAGAAATTGTTAAGTCTTTAGGGTGAAAGTGCCGAATATGGCCCACCTGGATTGGCACACGAATCAGTTATATATGAACGAGGCCACTTTTACCCTAACTGTCTTTAGATTCTCATCCTATACAATGTATGCGAGGAGAGTAAGTATGGTAATTAAAAAAAATTTATTAACTACCAAATTATGGTCCAGAATCATGTTTTGCCTGTGCTGGAATGCAAAAAGCATTTTTCCATTTCTGTCTCTCTGTCTCTAGGTCTCTCCCGTCTGAAGACACGATAATTACACTGAGAAAAAGAAATTGTTGGATTGAGAAAATGCGCGGTGACATACGTGCAAAGGTGTATTTTGTTGGTACAACAAATATGTTTGCTTCAATCGAAAAATTTTCAATAAATTGAAGTAAACAATCGTTTAACAAAACAATGCTTTATTTGTACCAAACAAATAACAGCATTGAACGGTATGTCACCGCGACTTTTGGTCAATCCAACCAATTTTTTTTCTCAGTGTATGCGAGGAGACTTTGGATCGTAGTGAAACTTGCTGTGTCTCTTTTACATACAAAACGTAATATCGGTATTGAATGTCAAATTAATTAATCCGTCCTCTTTGGTACTTTACCTTACATGTGTAATAATAATTATGAAAAAATGCTAAAAAAAACATCTCTTTGAAAAAAATGCTGTCTATGTGCTAGACTTTAAGATAACGCAACCATATTTTTTTTTATTGCGGACCCCCGCATAGGGCTCTTGGGAGACCAAGCCTCCCATTTTGACTGCGCCAGTATACACGTCCCACTCCCAAAGTAGCGAGCCTTCGTGTAACCCGGAAACTTTGATCGTTCCATTCGCACTCGCTTGCGTCTCCCTCCCTCGGTGTATTAGGACGGGTCTGAGCCGATTCTCTTCGGAAGTTTACCCAGAGAGAGAAGGAGAGTGCAAAACCATCCAGGCATTCCGCAGTCTACAAGATTCCATAGAGTTGCACTACTGCAGTACCACCACCTACTACCCCACTGCCTCGGGAACGAATCAACGAAGGGCCATTATACCGGCCAGGGTATTCCCTGGCAATTTTCACTCCGCCTGTATAGACTGCGGTAAATAGTGCCTAATATACAGAAGCGTCGGCAATAGCCAACAGCGGTGTTTCCCACCGTTGCCTCTTCGGGTCGTGAAAATTTCACGAATGCAAATCTCGTTATGCCTTCCACCCTCGTGCCCTCTTTCGCGGTCTGGCGGCGCAGTGTTCCAAGCTGGCTTGGCTGATCCTCAAAATTCGGAGGTCATTGGGGCAAAACGGACCCGGGCAACCCTAATCGAGATAAGACCATTTGTATATATTTTTTTATGTCGGGCGGAAAATTTGTAAAGTTGGTCCATTTTGCCCCAAGTTTCGTTCTACATATACCTCGTTGCGACGGCAACGCTCGTACGCTGCAAGGAGAGACCTGTTAATTAAGATTTTCTCGGTAGGTATTGCATTGTGTCCTGCTAATTGAATCATATGTGGAAATAGAGCTTTTCTCGTAAATAAACAAATACATAAACTCGTAAATAAAAAAATAAATAAAGTGACCAATGAAAATAAAAATTGTAGTTTACAACATTCATAAAACAGTTTTAGAGCCCGACGAAAAATGCGTGCGGTCGGGAGACCCGAATTTACGACGAGAGTTCCGGGTATCAAATAACTTTATGCTGTTTGTCAAACAACGTCGCCAAATGTAAACGTAACTCGATACCGGAATATCATCCAAATTTCCTCAAAAACAAAAAATGTCCCTCATCGTCCCATACGTAAGGAAAAAAGCTTATTTCCCACAAACAAACAAATAAATAACCAAACAAAAAATCCAATCGAAGAACGAAAATAAAAATTACAATCTACAACATTAATAAAATAAACTTTTACATCCCGGAGAAAAAAACGCAGACCCGAATTTATTACGCGCGTTCCGGGTATCAAATAACTTTACACTTTTTGTCAAACAACCTTCCCGAATGGAAACGTAACTCTATACCGGAATGTAATCCAAATTTCTGAAAAAAAAAAAATAATCCCCCACATCCATATACGCAATATGTACTCGGGATGCAAAAAACATGCATGTTCGTCCCAGCGCAAATCTCACTCTCCCCCCTGTGAACCCAGCACCTGCTGTTGGCCTCCGGCTCGTGTGCGCTTATTTCCCTCGAATTATCATCATCTTCCATTTTCGTTTCTCTTTTGTTAGCGGGCATCGTAATTATCGGGAAGCCGGCGTTACGAGGCGGGCCGCGAGGGACGTCGAGCGTTGGCTCGGCTCTCGCGGCTCGTTGGCTTTTCGGGCGCTTCCCCGCACCGGGTGCTCGTCGTACCGTACCTAGCCCGCTCATACACCCGACTTTAATACTAATGGCGACGGTCCGCGGGGGTAGTGGCTGATATACAGCCGTCCCGAGAATGTCGTGCTAGTGACTGGCTTGGCTGGATGATTCGCTCGAGGCAACGAAGGATATGCGCGCCGCATGCATGTATATATACATACATATGTGTGTGTGTGTGTGTGTGCAACCTCGGATTCACCGCCAGTTTTCTCCACCCGTCTCTTTCCTCTCTTCTCCCGACTATCTTCGCCCTCGTAGCTGGGAGAAGGGCTTATTTTTGTTTTTTCCCTCGGGGCACCGGCGAGGTCTCGGTGCTCTGCACAACCAACCCTCTCTGTCCACACTCGAAGAGGGGTGGGAACGCCTATCGAGGCGCAGGAAGACGACACAGGAAACCCGCATATTAGCCATTCCACATCCGAAAAAAAGGTTATCGCCAATTTTCATTTTTTCGCCAGCCGAACATCAGGAATTTCACATTTTTTTCAAAAGTCTATCACCTTTATTTTCGTTGATTTGGGCTAAAATTTCCAGCGGATTCATGGCCGGCGCGAAAAAATACACGGACGTGTGTGGTCGGTAATAAGTTTTGTAAACTTCAATTTTGGCTTGAAAAATTAAAAGACGATTAACCGTTTGCCGCACTTTTTGAATGAAAATTGTTTGCGCTTGGGGTAGGTGAGGTCCTAAGTTAACATCCCAGCACTGGCCCAGTAACGGCCAGCCGGACAAAACCCTACCTTGGTAGTTCCATAAAAAAAAAACATGGTTGTTAATTTTTTAAACGACATGTAAATAAGAAAACTTCCATCCGAGAACCGAATGCAAAATACACATATTGTACCGAGATCGACGACTTTAATACTAATGGCGACGGTCCGCGGGGGGGGGGGGGGGAGTAGTGATAGATATACAGCCGTCCCGAGAATGTCGTGCTAGTGACTGGCTTGGCTGGATGATTCGCTGGAGGGAACGAAGGATATGCGCGCCGCATGCATGTATATGCATGCATACACATGTGTGTGTGTGTGTGTGCAACCTCGGATTCACCGCCGCCAGTTTTCTCCACCCGTCTCTTTCCTCCCTCCTATCTTCGCCCTCGTAGCTGGGAGAAGGGCTTATTTTTGTTTTTTCCCTCGGGGCACCGGCGAGGTCTCCTCTCGGTGCTCTGCACAACCAACCCTCTCTGTCCACACTCCCATTCCTGCGTTCTCTTTTTTCACCTCTTTTTTTTAAGTTTTTTTTTTGGTCATGTTGCTGTGTATGTTTAGCCAAGGTGTACATTGAAGTCGGATGGAATGGGTGCGGATATGAGGGAGTCGGTGGTGAGCCGCGCGGCTGCGAGGTGGGAAACACGAAAGGCCGAATGGCTGGAGATTAGCCCGAGGATACGCGCCGGAAGTACGGGAGTGGCCGTGGTATCAGCGGAGGAAAGAAGTGAAAAGGAAGAATAAGAAGGAACAAAAAAGTGGCGAAGAAAAAAGTCTGGGGAGAGGTATGGAAAGACGAGGAGTCGAGGAGAATGGTCGTGACAAAAAACCGGGCGAAAGGACAATGGGGGAGGATCGGAACGGTGTGGGAGGCTACTGTTATAATAACAGCTGGCCGACAGCGGGGAGATGAGCATTAACAGGACCGACGGTATATTTTTGAGAGTTCGGTCTCTTTCGGATTCGGGCCGCCGGTCACGGGGCTCTCTCCTGTCGCCCTTTATTCTCCCGTGGTCTTGACACCGCTGAAATATTTGAGTGCGAGATACGTCCGAAGCAGAGGATTCGCGGCAAAGGGACGGGGAGAGCTCTATTCATAAAGCTCGTCTCAACGTCCGAGCGCCGGGCTCGTACCTCGTCGGGGATGGTCAGTTTTTGCGGGGATAAAGGATGATGCTATCGAGCACATTCGCCGAGGGTCTTCGGGAGAGGCGGAAAGGGGGGGTGGGCGTAGTTTGGCATTATTGGCGCGGAAAATGAGATGGCTCTGGAATTTTTTCGCCGAGTTACGAAACTTTGAAATTCTTCGCCGGCTTCTTATCGCTCCAAAAATTCGAGACTCTTATGAGTCTCGGGGGAGGGAAAATCGTGTCTCGCAAACGCGAGCGAGGAGATAAAACTTTTACAGCGCGCGTATCGTCTTTTGTACTCCTGCAGCTTCGCTTCGGCAGAAAAATGTCTTTTATTGCTCCAACAAAATCTCGATCGCTGACAATGTGTTGGGGTTGAAAAGAAACGATTTGCTGCAGTAGTCGAATGGTGCTCGACATTTTTTCGAAAATCGCGATTTCTTTCTTAACTTTTTGACGGAAACGAAATTCCTCTATGGGGAAGAAAAATGGTCCTTTATGGCAAAAATGGTCCTTTATGGCAAAAATTGAGCTTTTTGGCAAAAATGACCTTTCTGGACAAGAAATGGACCTTTCAGGACAAGACATAGTCCTTTCAGGACAAGAAATGGACCTTTCTGTACAATACATGGATGTTTCTGGACAATAAATGTTTGTTAAAAATACTCACACCATTCCGCCGCGTGTACATGATAAAACGTGTGACGCACGGTAGTCGTGTTGCTCGCTGGCTGCGCCGTACAAGGCATCGTACTCCAGGGAGTGATGTGTGGGTGCCATCGGAAACCATGGAAAGAGCTCTCGAGGAGGCGGAATCCAGTGGATTACCGTTTCACAGTTCGACGAATCCATTAAACTCGAAGGATCGGATACTCTCGATTCCACCGCGTATAATCGTCGTTGTTCGGAGCCATCAGAGGAGGAGAGCGAGAGCTCGGAGAGTGCAAGAGCTGTCGCACATAGGCATCCCCAAGTACCTGCATGGATGTTCGGAACGTGCGCGCAGCTCGGATTACCGGAACCGCCGCGCGAGAGCGGGACAGATAAAGCGTGGATGGAATCGTGCCGGCGCGTTCAGCAACGCTGTTTGGCGTCTACAACCGTTGCCGTTTACAACGTTAAAGCACAGCTCGTTAATCCCCGAATACGCACCGCGGAGTCGGCTTTCGTCTGCGGATCCTTCAACCGACCGGAGGGAACATCTCGGGCCGCTCGTGTGACCGCGATATGTCGCGACCAATTAGCTTCCGCTCTCGCGAGTACCGCCCGGCGTTCGTTCGTTCCACCGTGAGAGACATACGGGAGATCCAAACGTCGAGTCGAGAGCACCGGTGCGGCTTGGCTCTTTGCCTCGGGCAAAGAGGGGTGGGAACGCCTATCGAGGCGCAGGAAGACGACACAGGAAACCCGCATATTAGCCATTCCACATCTGAAAAAAAGGTTATCAGACAAACATCAGGAATTTCAAATTTTTTTTCAAATGGCTATATCACCTTTATTTTCGTTGAATTGGGCTAAAATTTCCAGTGGCTTCATGGCCGGCGCGAAAAAATACACGGACGTGTGTGGTCGGTAATAATTTTTGTACACTTCAATTTTGGCTTGAAAAATTAAAAGACGATTAGCCGTTTGCCACACTTTTTCAATGAAAATTGGTTGTGCTTGGGGTAGGTCTGGTCCTAAGTTGACATCCCAGCACTGGCAGGAGATCGTGCCTGTAACGGCCAGCCGGACTAAACCCTACCTTGGTAGTTCCATAAAAAAAATGGTTGTTAATTTTTTAAACGAAATGAACATAGGAAAATTTCCATCTGAGAACCGAATGCATAATACACATAGTGTTATATTGTACCGAGATCGACGACGGCAGGTCGATCCGTGCGAGATAAATTCGATAAATCGAGTCTGATTGAAGCCGTACGTATCTACTTTTCTCGAGACTCAACCGACGGTACACGTGCTCCTCGTGATTTCTTCCCACAGGTACGAGGGACGAGACGAGGAAAGAAATAGGCGCATATGTTCGATATTGGCTTGTATCTTGGCCCGGCCCGGAGACCCGACCGAATTTCGTGCCCCGCCGGTGCACCGAAGAACCGTGCACGGCGACTTGACTTATACACAAGTACGCGAGCGGGAGGGTTGGGGGAGAGTGGGGCAAAATGGCACAGCGGGGTAAAACGGGATAACGAGACAGAACGCAATTTTTCAACAACTTTTGGATCGTGGCGATGGTCGGCCGTGGGGCAAAACGGGGTTGAAAATCCGGATCTATCGTTGGGACAAAATGCGGCATCCAAAAATTGTAGGAAAATTGACTTTTGCCTTCACACTCCCATTTTACCCCAATGGCCCATTCTGCCCCGCTCTCCCCTAAAAAGAAGAAGAAAAAAAAGCAACCGGGAAGAGAAAGAAAAAAAGAATCCGCGACAACGCAGAGTGAGTTTCTCGAGACTGGTCGATCTATCACGACTTCACCGAGGCATTTTCGAGGCGGGGCTCGAGTTTTGTACGTGACCCGAGTGGCAAATGATCCTTTCTCTCACTTCGTTTGATCTCCTCCTCGGTCTCTCTTTTACCGTGTGTCACAAAGATCGGAGACCGCGGAATCCGCCGAGGTTACGCGCTCCCGTCTCTCCGAAAACCGCCCCCCCCCCCCCTCATACGTGCCCACTCACTTGCCCGGCACCGATTTCATCGACTCCTTGCCGATGCCCCGCGAAATCCAAGCCGCCTGGGTCTGACAACGACCGGGTAAACCGTCAGTTCGACTATCGCATCCCTGGTGGAAATTGCTAAAAAAAAAAATTAATCACCTATCGAGAATTTCTCTTCTTTGGTCGGATTTTTTTTTTCATCACTCGATGGCATACGCTAGAACGATTCTACCGAAGATACCCTTGGGTCTGATTCTGTGTCCGCGTTTACTACGTAGAAATTTCATCTGTTTAACAAAACCGATGCGGAATCGGAATTTAACACCTTCAATGTAAATTGCTAATAAAAATCCTATATTTCCTTTTTACCGAGATTTTCTTTATTACTCGTTCAGACTCTTTTAAGTCTTCTGCAACCGCCAAGAGGATTCTCCTCAAGATATTTTTATGTCCAATCTGTAATATCAGTATCTACTCTACAGAAATTTCGGCCGTTTCACATCACCGATACATAGTCGAACTTTAACAGTTTTAATAAAAATTGGTAAAAAAAAAAATAATAATTTGTATCAAGAATCTCCTTGTTCGTTTTAATTGATTTTTTATTAATCGTTGTGGCTCTGTTAACACTTTTGCAACGGCCAGGACAATTTTACTCAAGATATTTGTATGTCTGATCTGCAATATCCGTATCCACTATATAGAAATAGAAATAGAATTTAATAGTTTCAATGAAAATTGGTAAAAAAATAATCATTTGTATCAAGAATCTCCTTCTTCGTTCTCGTTGATTTTTTATTAATCGCGGCTTTATTAACACTTTTGCAACCGCCAGGACGATTCTACTCAAGATATTTGTATGTCTGGTCTGCAGTGTCCGCGTCCACTCTGTAGAAATTTCGCCCGTTTCAAATCACCAGTACATAGTCGAACTTTAATGCCTTCAATGAGAATTGGTAAAAAAAAAAAAAAATTCAAGAATCTTCTTCGTTCTCATTGATTTTTGTATTATTCCTTGAAGCTCTCTTAACTCTTCCGCAACCGCCAGGACGATTCTACTCAAGATACTTTTATATCCGACCCGCACCGTCCGTGCCTACTTCATAGACATTCCGACTGCCTTACAAAGACAGTACATAATCAAACTTTAATCCCCCTACCATAAACCGCAAACGAAAAAAAAGAATCCTATCTCACCAACCTCCTTTCCTTTACCCGCGAATTTATGTATTCCTCCGCAAGACTCTTTTAACCCTTTTCCTCAGCACAAAAAATCCCACTAGAGATATTCCTTTATTCCGTCTCATCAACCGGAATAAATTTCGCCACTTTCCCCCAGCGGACGAGCGTCCCTCAGTTCCATCGCAGTAACTCCATGCATTTCACTGATCCTCCATACGACCAATCCACAGCCCTCCGCGCCCCCTCAAACAAGGTAAACCGAGGTGGCGCAACATTGAAACTCGCCCTAACAAGCAGTTCCAGTTCCAGTGTCACCTTTCACCTGGAATTCACACACGGTGGCTTTTCTGCAATCGTTGCGTCCATGCGCGCCTGCGAGCCCTCCATCCGCGTTTCCATACACATTCGTTTGTTGGCTCTCTCGTGCACCCTCTCGGGTGCAAAGCTCCCGAGAGTCGCGGGGCGAACAGGTCGTGGAGATTAAATCGTCCTGCGGCAAAGAGCTAATCTCCAGGTCCGCGGCAAGCTTCCTCCCTGTCCCGCGCCGTGCCCGTGCGGAGAAATAACCGAGGGTGTGGAAGGAGAGAGCAGAGTGTCGGGGCGTGCGTCGTTTGCCCGCACAGTTATTTCGCACTGGCGACCTCTCATCTCGCCATTCCGGATCCGTGAAGCTTCGCAGCATTGCGGCTTTGCCTCTGTACGAACATCACAGAGCCTCGCGATGTGCCTTTCCCGCCCGCAGAGGACACTCCGTAAGCTCTACAGAAGTCCCGAGTGGCTGGACACATGTGGGACTCTCCTGATACTGTGAATGGCACGCGAGGACCGCAGCTGTTATAGCTCGGGATTGTCGCGAATCCTACTTTATTAAAAACTACCGGATTCTGCAAAGGGGGGGACGGATGTATCGGCATTTATTGCAGAACCTGGAGTTTTTTTAGGCACACCTTCCAAACAACAACAACAACAAGGGAAATATGAAAGAAAACGGCAAGAGGCACAAGAAAAATGTAAACAAACGGAAATAATGTATAATGAAAGACAAATAGAGCGGAGGAGCTGCAAATAAAAAGAATGCCACTAAAACAATAGAAGGAAAGCGCTTTAAAAAAATTAAATGAAACTGGAAATGAGAAGCTTGAGAGTGGAGGAGACAATAAAAATGGGTGAACATATTTAATGTTGCGGAGTCTTTGGACTAATATATTTTGGAATAATATATTTAATACCGTCGGAAAATAAAAAATAATCAGCTGTGGAGAATATTCTTCTTTTTATTCAGATTTTTTTGGCGACTTGGACGTTTAAAATTCCGTAAAAACTGATCGCTTGGATTTCGGTCAAATTTAGTACCAAAGGTCTTTGATCATAGTAATGTATAAAATGTTTATTACATAAAAGGACTCGCTGAGTGGAGTGAAGAAAATAGGATAATCGGCATGTTGTCCGAGATATCGAACAACCTGCTCAACGAACAAGGATCATAGTATTGTATAAAATACGAGTATTGTATAAATGTTGTTTTACTCACCGCTTGGATTTCGGTCAAATTTAGTACCAAAGGTCTTTGATCATAGTAATGTATAAAATGTTTATTACATA
>JAPYZC010001494.1:0-20134 GCA_030522665.1 Ichneumoninae sp. A BG-2022a | reverse complement strand
TCAAAAGATATACTTTTTCTCAGAGATATTCTTTCGAGATATGGAAAAATGTTATTCCATTTTTCATTTAATTCATTTTTTTTCAACGAAACATGAATTAGTAGAACGATCGACTGACCTGCCGCAGGAAGTCTCTGTGCGTCATCGGCAGCCACAGAGCCGGTAGATTAAGGGACGCCGCAGCCGTGATAAGGAATCTAGCTGCGGGTCCTCCGCCGATGACCAGGCTCAGTACGGTCTTTCCGTTTTCGATGTCCGTGCAAAATTTGTTTATCAGAGACAGCGGGTACGATAGCGAGTCGGACATAGGCGACATTCTCGCCTCTACGTACGAAACCTCCACTTCGCTCTGCGAGGCCTCCATTCGCACCTCCTCCCAGGCTCTCTGGACGTCCGTTCTGGACGGCGTCTGAGGCTGCGAAAGGCACACGACGAGTCTCCATGACGTGTGCGACGTTCTCTGTCTGCCCTTCGCAGCTCTCGCAGCCTTGTCCGCGTCCGCGTTGCACGAAACTTGGAGATGAAGAAAAATTCCGAACGAAATAACGAGCAACCTCCAGATCGAACGGCCCGGCATCTTTCCCGTCTTGTCTCTTCTCGCTTCCCTCGGAATATCAATCCCTCCGTCCTATGCCATCCCCGTCCTCGTTCGACCTGCGAATAGTCCAAGAATAAAAAAACCAACAAAAAAAATATTTCACCAGCCTGCTCTCGTCCGCACTACACGGAGTAAAAAAAAAAAGCATGCGAACCATAATTTTCATTCGTGCAAATGTTTCACGTACATCGTTCGTTCCTCTACGTAAACATAATTCCGGGTGAAAATTTCGCTCGCACATTCTGCTCTCGCAATTAGCGCGAGAAAACGGAAGACAATAAAAATGTATCGGCGAGAAAAGTCTTGATCGCGACGCACTGTCCTTTCGACACAACACACCCGACGATGGGTGTGATTGTTTCGAAAATTGTTTTATCGACGTTTTTAAGTTGTCAATTTTTTTTTTTTCTCCCGTTTATTCGCAGCACTTGATTTCATCGAAAGTAGCGTTTTTCTCGCAACGGTGTGTGTGACAGTGGCTCGTGTATGGCAAAAATTGTCGAGTTTTATGTTTAACTTTTATTTGCGTTCTTTTTTTTCTTTTTACCTTACAGCACGGTTGATCGAAGCTCTCGGGTCCGGTGGTAGTTTCAAAAGAGCGCGGAGATTGCTTTTTAGCCGGAGCATAATACCTATCGATTGGGCTAACGGTCTCAATTGTTTTAAAATAATGTCAATTGGTCAGCGCCTGTGGAAGACGGGGTCGGACACCGTCACTTCGCCCTCCTACGGACGACCTGTCCCGCGGCTGACAGCCATTTTCGGGCAGCCCCTCCCTTTAAATTTCAACCCCTATACACCATCCGTGTACACATATATATACGGCGGTGTGACGCGTGCCTATGCGCGTGTGCATCATCATCCCCCGTTTTTCTCGATACACGCCGAACTCCCCTACACACACACGCACACACGCGCACACGCACACACGTCCCCACACTCATTCTCTCTCTCGAGTTCGAACGACGACGCTACTTCGGGATTGCGGTGAATCCCACTTTATCGCGAACAATGTACGAGAATTGCACGACGATTTAGGACATCGACGAGAGGTCATGCTACACACGACTCGTGTCGACTATTCAGGATACTTCAAATATAGAAATTTAATCCGCGGAGGATTCCTCTCTCCGAACGACGTTCCTTCGGAGATTGATTTCTTCCTTTTTTTTCGTTTCTAAAAATAAGACCCTTTTTCCTACTGGGATATAAATAGAGGGTCTGTCGTTCGAAGGGATTTACTATCCCGTGTCCTTTCGCCCTTGCCCGAGAGCGATATCATCTGATGATCCCCTATCGGACCGCGAGCCGGCCGAGGGCTCCACGCAGCGAAATGGGAACGAGAGAGAAGAAGATAAAAAGAAGGGGAACAAAAAAATGAGGGAAGAAAATACCCACCGAGCTGCATCACGTCGAGCGTTAAAACTCCCTCGCCCGAGATTCTCCACCGATCGACGATGTTCTCTGCCGTTAGAGGCAAGTTGGGCAATTTCGAGGTTTCCGTCCCACGAGCTGCCGTCCAGCAAATTGTCTTTCGCCGGCGGGGAGGGGGGAGGACTATAATGTCGAGATAAAAAAAACTAGTTTCGTTCGCCCGGAAAATATTTTTTTTCTTCATATATTTAGGATCTGTTTTTTTTAATTTACACTGCATTATATACATATATAATCGTATGGTAATTTGTGGAATTTTCTTTCTTTTTCCTTTTTTTTAAAGAGGGGGCGAGAAGAGATAGAGAGAGATACAGTGAGGACATTAACATAGCTCTTATGTTAGAAATTATAGTAGTCATAGCTAATCGTAATCTCAGCACGAGTTCATTAGTTCTCGTCGTCAGCAAAACAATCGTCATCGTTTTTCTTTTCTCTTTTTTTCCATCGTAAATACATTCGTATTTCGAATGCGAAGCGTCTCGCGACTACGGCTAATAGTAAACTTTTTTTTTTCGGAATGCGATAAAGAGACTTTTTCTTGATTTTTTGTTTATATCTTACAGGTATAACAGAATATGATTAGCACATTCTATCAGCCGGAATCGACTTCGCAAAGATAGGTCGTGGTTTAGTTTTACTTCTCGAATATAATAATTTCTTGCGTTTTTGTTTTTCTCAATTTCTATATAAATTAGCTAAATAAATTTTGCTGCGACGCGTCGTTTTCGAACACGCTCCAGGCATTATTTAGTTCCATGAAGATCAATTTTGCTATGTTCTCGTTAGCCGTTCCCGCTTGCTGCAACGATAAAGATAAGAATAATTTTTTTCAGTTGTCTTGCCTCGACAATTAATCGGCGCATCGCATCGCCTTCCGCTGATCGAAAGAAAACAAAATGACTCTAAAGATATCTGCATACATCCAAAAATATCATCAAATTACAACAGCTGCGTTTTGCATCGCACAAACTTCGCTCGCGGAAGTTCACTCAGACGATAAAATGCTACAAGTGAACAATTTTTTTTCCCCAAAGCCGTCCATCGATAGAGACTTGCAAAGGTGAAATTCGATCCCATGCAGATATCTTCAGAGTAATAAAATTTTTTTTTAAATAGCGTCGCCGCTTACCTTATCGGGATGAACGGCCAGGCAGGCCTTTCGATAAGCCTTCTTAACGTCCGCGGGCGTGACCAACTGATGCATCTCGTACCTCTGCCACCGATCGGCCTCCGGCCACAGAACGGTGTGAAGCGAGCACAGCAGCGCCCTCAGATTTCCCTTCTTCCCTTCCGTCCATTCGCTGACCTTGAGTTTGTCCGGATCCATGGTCTTCGCTGCCTCGACCTTGCGCATCTGATTTATGGTCTTCGGGCTGTCCTTTTCAGCCTTGCGGGAGCTGAAGAAATTGTATCCCTGACTACCGAGCAAGTCCTCGAAGGCGTCGCCGGGTTTGTTGGCCGGTTTGTTGTTGAACACCGAAGAGTCTCCGCCGCCGGCGAGTCCGGCCGCGCCGCCGCTCGTGTCGTTCGACGTGCTGGACTTGTGCATCCGAGGACTAGAGTGAATGGGAGTTCCGGACGGCGCCGGACTGGCCGACTGCGGAGTGTTCGAGTCCCTCGGCGTGCCGTTCCAGCTGGAGTTCAGGCCAGCTCCGAGCGAGCCAGCCAAGTTCGCGAACGGATCTTTCTGCTGAGCAGCGAAATTCGGAACGCTCGAGTTTCGCGGAAAATTCTCCTCGGCCGTGGGCGTCTTCGCCTGGGCGGTTGGTTTTCCGTTCATCCAATTGCCCATGAGATCATTGACGCCTCCGGCCCCGGCCGCCTGCGTGGCGCTCAGGTGCTCGAAGAGCAAATCGCTTCCGGACTTCACCGTCGGTTGTCCGCTACCGAAGAGCAGGTCGTTGACGTTGGTGTTGTTGTTCATCGGCGCCGGGGCTTGCTGCCTCGTAGCTTGCGGATTGAAAGCCGCGAAACCCCCGAGAAGATCGCTCTCGTTGGCGTTCGCCGACGAGAAAATGTCCAGTCCAGGCCCGACGGTCGGCGTGCGTGCCGGTGGACTTTGAGCGTTGTTCGACGGCATTCCGAGATTCAGCAGATCGGCCTCCGCGAATTTATCCTCCACCCGAGGTTCCTCCTCGTCCTCGGCTTCGCAGAGCGGTTCCTCGCACTCGGGATTCTCCACGGGCCTGGTCGGTTCCTCGATAGGCTCGCTGACTTTGGTTTCCGGTCTCGCCGAGTCGTCCCGCGCCACCGTTCTGAAGTTATCCAGAGTCTCCTCCATCTCGAGCGTCGATCCGAAGAGCGGATCC
Source organism: Ichneumoninae sp. A BG-2022a (assembly GCA_030522665.1). Taxonomy (NCBI): domain Eukaryota; kingdom Metazoa; phylum Arthropoda; class Insecta; order Hymenoptera; family Ichneumonidae; species Ichneumoninae sp. A BG-2022a. The sequence goes on along the minus strand of JAPYZC010001494.1, from coordinate 15,793 downwards.
GGCATCAGTCTCTGACCACCCTCGACCTCCCAGGGCGCCGGAATCCTCGATATCTTAGGATTCTCCTCGCCTATCATGACATTGAGAACTATACGAAATTTACCGCCGACCTCCGGCGTGTCGTCGAGATCGTTTTTCTCGAAGGAGAGCGTGCTCTCCGAGAGCGGGACGTAGCCCGTGTGGAAGTGCAACGAGGCTATCTTTATTCCTATGACACGGCCGAGCTGTTGTCGAGCGTGGGACACGACTATCGTGACGTCACCGCGCACGGTGGCGTCGCCGAGCACCAGACACGCCTTGCCCTCCATCATGTCGTAGAGTCGCATCTCCTCGTAGTCCGGACGCTTCGTCGAGAAGACCAGAGCACCGTTGCTGTAGATCTCGACGTAGGGCCTGCAGCCGTCCTTGGCCCGGGTGAAGAGCGGCACGGGTTGGAGCACCAGAGATCGCAGGACGAGGGGTTTGTTGTGCGGATGCACACCGGAATTGAGCACGCTCATGTAATTGATGCAGCGCAACTCCGAGGGCTGAAGCTGGGGCGGCTGGCAGCGTCGCGTTGTGAACAGAGCTATGGCCTCCTCGGGAGTGGTCAGAGCACCGGCGTAGAGCAGCAAGGCGCAGGCTATCGTGGCACTCGAGTGGCATCCGTCCTGCAATTTAATTGTTGGACGTTAGTCAAAGTTTCGCTCGCCGGTGCCAACGACGGAGCGCGAGCGTAGGGAGGAATTACTCGGTATAGTTCGCGATGGAACGTATGTGTGACTGCACTGGGGCTTCCGGTGGGTCGCGCGCTACCTTTGATTGTCTCCGAAAGTTCGCAGGTAGCAAAAAGGCAGCTGGTATGAAAAAGTCATCTAAACGGGTTACATATGTCCGTCCGGATGGTAAGTGCAAGCTAGTGTACTTTCAGAAGTTAACTTTTCGATGTGGGATAGCTTATGTTACTATCCGGACGAACATATGTTACTCGTTTAGATGACTTTCCTACGAGACGGGTTTTTGGTATCGGGGTTACTTAGAATAGGGACTTAATGTAATCAAGACCAGAGGCGGGACACCAAGGGACATAGCATTTTCGATAATTTAGTAACGATGTTAGAGTGACCCGACGGGGTCACTCGAGCGAACCCCGCCCTAATCGCCCCCCCCCCCCCCCCCTCTATAAATGAACTTGGTGTATTTTCAGGCCAAGGGGTCACCCAAGGGGACTTAGAGTATTAGAATTTTTCATATCCTTGTTCAATTTGACTCCGGTCAAAGTGTTTAATTTGACCTCAAAGTATTTTATTTGACCTGGGTCAAACGGTTTGATTTGGCCCAGGTCAGTGTTTCATTTGACCCCCGTTAAAGTGTTTAATTTTTCCCCGGCCAAAGTGTTTCATTGGACTCCCTTCGAAGGGTTTCATTTGAGGGGGGTTCATTTTTTGAAACTCGGAAGCTCACCGCGCAATAGAGAACGACGATGTGATTGAAGTCGGCGTCGAGGTATCGATAGATGTCCTGGCAAATCTGGTACAGAGCCGACAGAAGCGGGGCGTTTGAATCAGGCGAGGCGTAAGCGAACGTGCAGTCGATGTGTTTGCCCGGCAGTCTCGAAACGTTCGGTCGTCCACGCGAGAGATTGTAGAGCTGTATCTTCGCCGGGGACGGGTGTCTAGTTTGCAGATAGGCCCTGACGTCCTCGACGTGATTGGCCCTGTAAGCGGACTCTATGCCGTCGGCCGGATAGGGCATTATCAGGATACGGGAAGTTAAGTAACTAGCGTCGAGCTCGGTTCTCGCCATACTCTGCTGAACCGTGTGCATCACTTTCGTCGAAGTGTCTTTGATATTGCGGAATATACTTCCGGCACCGCCCTTTAAGGAACTGAAGAGACCCGTGCTGTGAGCCGCGGGAACTTTGGTGCCCGGTGCGCCGACCGCACCGGGCTGGATGGGAGCCGGTCGAGGAGGCGGCGCGGCCGCTGGAGGCGCCGGTCGAGGCGGCGGCCCTTCCGCTACTGGCGGCGGCGCCGGTCTCGGAGGCGGCGGAGCTTTGGCTACCACGTCGATCTTCGCTGGCTCGCGGGGATCGAAGTTGTTCGACTCGGCGATCGCCGCCAGGCGTTCCAAGAGCATCGACGTCGTCAGCCTCTTCACGGGCGAGGCTTCCAGGCATCCTTTCACCAGCTCGTGGACGCACGACAGTCGAGGATTCGGCGCCAGAGGCGCGTACCTCGCATTCGTTATCGCTAATTTGTTACCTGCTCGAGAGACAGAATAATATCGTTAAGATTTTCGATAACAATTTTCTATTCACCTTTTTTCGCACCTTCGATAAAAAAAATTTTGAAATGTAAGAAAATTCTGAAAACATTCGTATGAATCCTAAAAAAAATGAAGGAATTCATACACTGTGAATCGTTAAATCGTCGGCGACAATGCAGATCGGAATTGTCCGTCTAATGGGTGTACCTTCTGGAAACGGATGGCGGAGGCTGACGAGAGCGTAGAAGATGCAACCGAGCGCCCAACAATCGACCGGCGGTCCGATCGGCTCGTTGTTCCAAGTGTCCATCATCTCCGGAGATCTGTACATGGGAGTAGTGAAACGGGACATCTGGTCCTCCAGAGTCGAGCGTTTCTGAGCGTTCCACGAAGGATCCGGTAATATCTGTTGGGTGGAGGCGCTCCCGAAGTCGCACAATTTAACGAGGCCGTCGCTGCCGATCAAGAAATTCTCGAGCTTGATGTCCCAGTGTATTATGGGCTGCGGCTGCTGGCTGTGCATGTGGTGAACCGCCCTCGTCGCTTGATAAGCGACTCTGCACACCTGTGCCAGACTCAGGGAACTCGCTGTCGTCGTGCCGCGAAGCACGTCCGCCAACGTACCGCCCGGACATAATTCTGTTACTAACAAATACTCGCAGCTCTTGCGATCCTCCCGTTCTATCCTCTGCGCGCATAGGTATTGTATTACGTTCGGGTGGCCCGAGAGCTTCTTCAATGTTTCAATCTCTTGTATAATACTTTTGTTGGCTTCCTCGTCTACGGCGATCAGTCTCTGTGTAGCGAAAGAAAACATACAAACATGTCGACAACACTTTTTTTTCAACTGGCGCCGGCTGCGCGACGCGAGCTCGGTCGGTAACGAAAACTGTAATCCATTCTTTTCCGAGCTGTTGAAGCACGGTCGAAAACAAATTCTCACACGATGCTGAATCGAACGCCACGTGACGCGAGAGTTTGCTTTTGACTGGAAATCGTTTGAATTTACACTGCAAAAATAAATTGTAAATTTAATGTACTGGGACTTGAAATTTGCTCACATTACTTACATAAATTTAACGCGAGTGTACTTTTTATAAAATAAAAATACTAAATGTTAAAATTACAAATCTTTTGGCTAAAGTTTACAAACATTTGCTTTAAAAATAAAATCTTTCAAAGACGTTCATTAATTTTCAAACATTTTTTTTTTACAGTGTATGAAACAAAAATTACAGTTTTTCTTACCGACCGAGCCAGAATCGCATCTTCTCAAGTAGAAAGTGTTTCGTTACCTTCAAAGCATACTCCTTTCCTGTTGCAATATCTTCCACGGCGAACACCAGAGCCCAGCCACCTATAACTCAGAGAAAATCGGGTGTTATGAAGTAAACTTCAGTTAAAGCTAATTTCTGAACAATGCTACTGGAAACTTTGGTGCCTTTCTAATTCAAAGAAACCGACCTATCTTCTTGCAATCTTCGTGCATGGAAGCTCAAGCGGAACGCAAGTGTTGGAAGAAAAAATGCTCTTTTTTTTAAATTGACAATCGAGCAGCCAAATATTAAAAAACACATTACAGAAGCGATTGATTATTAAGCTTTGTCATCCACATGTGGCATGATAGGAATGCTATACACGCAATACGACACTATGTACATAGCTGCACATGGGATTAGTGTAGATTAAAAAAGAAAAATAAAATAGATAAAAAAAAATCTATCCGAATGACAAAGCAGATAGCCAAGTATCCGAGATTAACATGGGAATGTCTAATGTACAAATCCCGCTGCGTATGTACACGTGAAAAGTCGAAACGTCGGATTTGACACATGTCAACAAATAGCTGGGCAAAATGACAGAAACGCACGCAGTTCGATGTTTCAGATCGAACAGGGGAAGATTTTTTATTTGACAACGATCAATATCCGACCCGAGACCTTTCGAACGTCAGACGGCAAAAAAAATTCCAGACGTCTGTTAATCCGAAAAAAAGACAAACAACAAAAAAAAGAAGAAAGTGGGAGGATTGACAAGACTCACCCTCGGCAAGTAGTCTGGTCACTCGAAGCTTAACGTTGTTGATCTCCAATACCTGCCCGACGTACTCGTTCGAATTACCATTGCCGTTCAAGTATCCGAGAGCGGATCTTAAGTAATCCGACATGGTTGTTTTATTCAAACGTTCTCTCGTATCGTCCCGTGTTTAAAAAAAGCGTTCCCTTACGACTGGAACTCAGGCAGCCGATGCCGACCATCCATATTGGTTCTGTGACGTCACGCACTCGTTGGCAGTGCCGTACGGAGAGTGGCGACGAGTGGGCTTCGTGCCACTCACGCGTCGTACGCTCCTAGATGTTATTGAATTTTTGCACCGAGCGCCGCTTCCTCGTTCGCTTCAGGCGAAGTTCCGTAACAGAAGGACGTTCATTGCACCATGAGATTTTAGAGCTACCGGACACGATCGAGCAAATAAAACATTGTATGTAAGAATATTTGGTTCACAGGTGTGTCGAGTTTCAATCGATGCTTCTGATTGGGCCGCGGTTTGAGTGCAGGGAGGAGATCGAATTATTTTTATTTATTTTATTTATCTTTATGTTTCCAGGTGCGGGCAGCAGCGTTGACAGACGTCGGGCGGACACGTCAGGGGCAACTGCGTCGAGAGGTCCGTAATTTTATTTTTTTTAACCAAAGGGAATTTATCAACATTGCTCGTGTTTGTCTCGCAAGCAAAATAACGTTCACCTACGATTTGATTTTTTTGGGCGAAAGAGAGACGGCGACGATCGATCGTTAGACATTATTTTGAATGCATGAATTGCCCGCGTTTATTACTGTGTCATCGGGTCCTCGTTTGTTTTCGCTACGCAACACGAATGCGCGCAATCTATGTGCGTATATTCGTAGCAAACTCACACACGGAAGTGCGTGAGAAGCGAGCGCACTTTGTCAACAATAAATGTCACTGCCCCGTTCTGTAATCGGGACAGACAATTATATATTGTGGTTGAGTCGCGTGCTCCGCGCAGCAACAACGATGACGAAGCGTAACACTTGATCCACCGATATTTTCGAAAAAGAACCGTCTTCGGCCTTGCCAACGTTTATTTTTAAGGTTAATACTTTCATTCATAGCGTACCGATATCAACGCTTTGTTTACGCGGGTTTTTAGATCATATAAACTATTGACGGTTTTAATTTTTTTACGAGAAAAAAAGAAATATCTAAAATAACATAAAATTATGTGTTGATATCATTTGATGTAATATCGCATGAGTTTGTCCCGATATTATTGTTATTGTTATTATTATTATTATTATTATTATTATTATTATTATTATTATTATTATTAATAAATGCAGAAAGGAAGGATGAGCTTATATAAACTGCTCCAGAAAAATATATATTTGATATCACATAAACATATGAGAGTCGGTTTTTAAACTGGTTCACTGTTTCAGCGTTAATAACTATTGACGGTAACGCATTCCATGTATCGACTACCCAGTTTTTTTTATGCTATGTTATTGAGATATGTTTATCATCTTATGTTTCTTTTTTTCAGCCTGTGTCCGTATAGCCAGCAGCCATGACGTCCGAGATGGTAAAATTTACAAAGCTCAGAACAGCAACAGATCCAAGTTTTTGGGCAAAATTTGCGGAGCTCAAACTGGACAAATACAAACTGGAGGACAAGCTAAAGATATCCGTCTGGGCCAGTTACAGCACCACCGGTGGCCATCATGAGCAGAGAACGATTCCCACTATTTTGGATTGCACGTCTTTCAACGAGTGAGCTAAACCGCCGAGTTGCAAGAAAAAATACTTATTTTTTTAAGGAAACTAATGTAGTAACTTTTAATATTCTTCTAGGTGTATCGAAACGACTTCCCACAATGCAGCAGTGTCCTGTTCCGGCTATCTCATAAACACAAACACCTACGAATCGTTTCGCCAGACGGATCCTCAGAGTTTCATTGACTCGATAGGCGAGCGTCTGCTCGAATCTATAACGGATGGTACGGCTCTGCGAGAGCCTTGGCGGCTTACAATGTTCTCCATCCTCTCGTACGCCGATCTAAAGAAGTACAGATTTCACTACTGGGCCGCTTATCCGACGCCTTTCGGCCTGCCGGAACTTCGCCACGAAAGACCGCCGCAGTTTTTCGCTAGCGAATTTTCACCCTCGCAGCTGGAAGCGCTCAAGATGGATTTCAAAGCGCTCGACGGAAGATCGAAGAGTTTTTTCAGCGTCGTTGTCGATGGCGATGAGAAGGCCGCGATCGTCAGTTTGGCCAAGGGAGTCGAGAGCGTTAACGCTGTAAGACCCACGTAATTAATTTTTAAAAATTCAAGAGTTAAAAAAAGATAGATATTTTTTAGATTAAAAAATGTACGTAAAAATTAACCTTCTGAATTTTTTTTTCTATATTTCATTAATCGTTTTCAGAACAAAGAAACTGTGTATTTCGCCTACTGGGACCCGTGCCGGAGTTCCGAGCCCGGTTGGCCAATGAGAAATCTACTCTGCTTGCTTTTCTGGCACAGCGCCAAATATGCATTTGAGAAAACGATAAAAGTTTTGTCGATACGCGGCAATGACTTGGAGAGGGCGGTGGTGTTCACCGTGAAGGCCAAAGTCTGCGAGAATCGCGAGATCGCGAGAAGGGAGATAATCGCTGGACGATTGGTCGGCTGGGAGACAAACACGAACGGAAAAATGGGGCCGAACATCGCCGATCTCTCGGACACGATGGATCCGGTGAGGTGAGTGATTTTTCACGAAACGAAACGATATTTGTCTCGAGGAGCGAATTAAACTTACCGACGATCGGTGTACTTCGTTCAGAATGGCCGAGCGAGCAGTCGATTTGAATCTCAAACTGATGAAGTGGCGACTCGTGCCTGAACTCAATTTAGAAATGATCGGTGGACTTCGATGTCTGCTGCTCGGCGCTGGAACGCTGGGCTGTTCCGTAGCTAGGGCTCTGATCGGCTGGGGTGTGAAGAACATCACCTTCGTGGATAATTCAACGGTCTCTCACAGCAACACCGTGAGGCAGAGTCTTTACACTCACGAGGATGCGGTGAAGCGGCGTCCGAAAGCCGAGGCGGCCAAGGAAGCTCTTCGACGGATATGTCCGACCCTCGTAGGTTTCCCCAATATCGATAAATTTATTTGATTTTACTTTTAATACTTTTAATAGTTTTAGTACTATTAAACCTTCATGCACGGTACTATTAAATCTTCACGGATTCTCGCTCAGCGAGTACCTTGCGCGGTATAAAAATAGCTGTGTGTCAAAAAATATTGATATCGAAATTCAGAAAAATACTCTGTGAAGAGTAATGTTCACTATATTATATTTGTGTAAAATAATATTTTTATTAAGATAGCTGGGCAGTGATCGATATCTAAATTTTTTCAGTCAATATTTGTATTGACAATAAATAGTGTGCTATTGTCAGGCCGCGGAACCCCAGGCCTCCGTAGTTCCGCCCGGCGATTCCGTACGTGAAGGCTTAATACTTTTCATACTTTTCATACTATTCACATTATTCACATTATTCATATCATTCATACTATTCATAGTATGCATAGTACGAAGACTATGAAAAGTATGAAAAGTATGAAAAGTATGAAATGTATGAATAGTATGAATAGTATGAAAAGTATGAAAAGTATACCGCGCAAGGTACTCGCTGAGCGAGGATCCCGTACGTGAAGGTTTCATACTTTTCATACTATTCGTACTTTTCATCCTTTTCATACTTTTCATACTCTTCATAGTCTTCGTACTTTTCATACTTTTAATACTTGTTATTAAAAATTATTTACGATTGATAATTCGCAGAACGTCGAAGGTGTCGTCCTGCAAATCCCGATGCCCGGTCATGTGGTGGGCCAGAGCATGATGGAATCGACAAGGGAGGAAGTTAAAGTCTTGGAGGAACTCGTAACGAGGCACGACGTTGTGTTCCTGCTGCTCGATTCCAGAGAGGCCAGATGGTTGCCGACTCTGATGTGCGCGTCGCTGAACAAAATTGCGATTAACGCAGCTCTGGGATTCGACTCTTACACGGTACAGAGACACGGTACTCGCGAAACCGTCGCCGCTGCCTCGCCCGATTTGGCTCTGCGAAATCCTTCCGGACGGGATCTCGGCTGTTACTTCTGCAACGATGTTACGCAACCTGGGAATTCGCAAGTTGACAGGACGCTCGATCAACAGTGCACCGTCAGTCGTCCGGGACTTTCTCAAATCGCTGCTGGCCTCGCCGTCGAACTTTTGATCTCTCTGACTCAGCATCCGCAAGGGTAATTTAAGTTCGAAGACAGTTCGTTTATTTCTATTTTGCTTGCTCATAGAGAAAGAGGTAAATCATTTTTTTTTATATTTGAATGTCAGAGTACTTAAAATATAAGTAAATCAGAGTACTTAAAATGCCGTAGAACGACGAGTCACGCAAATTTCAGTTTAGGACTTTCTACGATGAATTTTGCGGGAAATTTTCACTGTTTCAATTTTATGAGATGCCTTTTTTTATATTATGAAAAAACGATGCAAAATGATTTGCACATGGCTTCCCCATTTATTACAATCTTGCGCACAGCTTCCTTTATGAGAAAGCCAAAATCGATCAACGAACTTTTTCATGGAGAAAGCTGTGCGCAAAATTTCAACAAATTAGGAAGTCGTGTGCAAATTTGTATGTCTATAAAATAATTATATTAATACTCGTTTCACTTACCAATTTTTTTTACAGAGTGGAAGCAAAGGCCTTTATGGACGATAGCCGAGACCGCTATCAGACCAGCGAAAAGGAAAGCTGCGTCGGTTTGCTCGGTGGCGTTCCGCACACTATTCGCGGCTCCCTGTGGAGCCACGAAATGCGTTTGACGATAACGCACAGATTTCCGTCCTGCACCGCGTGTTCCGTGCCGCTTATCACCGAGTATCGCACGCGAGGTTTCGCCTTCATTCTCGACGCCTGCAACCAGCCGAACTATCTCGAAAAAATTGCCGGTCTCGAGGATTTGCTGAAGAGGCCCGACTTGGACGAAGTGAGTTTTAACGGAAACCCTCGACAGACAAAATCTTCGAAACATCGACTGTATCGATCCTTTTTTTCAGCTCTGTTACGCTCTCGACACATCGAGCGAGGACGAGGACGAAGCGGATAACTCGAAGATTTGAAGCATCTCGAGCACCGGCACTCTAGCTGTAAATGCTTTTCTGTTACCTTCTCCATTGTCCCTAAAGTTTGCCCCGAATCACTCCGCGGATCCTCCCGCCAAGGTGCAAGGAACAGGTACTCGTTTTGACTTTTACCTAGTTAATATTACATACAGAGAGAGACTCGAATGAGGAGGCTTTAACGATGACATAAAAACAAAGCGGGACTGGAGGCCGACAAGTACAAAACAATAACGAGAGTATTAAAACGTTTCCTTGCACTCTCCGCGCGATCCATTGCCAGTATTTATCCTCGAATCATTGATGTTGTTTTTTACACAATACCGACCCGTCACGATAAATAACGAATCCGAAAGTGGGTGAATAATCAATTTTTACGTTTTTATCACGAAGCCAAAGCAAAAGCTTAATCAAAATATCAAAAGCGGATCTACGTTGACAAAAAAAAAACGCACTTGTTTGTACTTTTAAATATGTGCACGTACGGAGAGAAGGACTATTCGTCGCCATGCGCCATTAAAAAAAATGATCTATGTTACGAGGCCTATGTTGTCAATTTCCAAGTTCGAATGATGAAACATTTTTTTTTGTACTGCGATATAATCTACGGTACCGAAAAAACACAACAGTGGCCCGACGATCCAATCCCGACCTCCTGACCTCGTAATCGGTGTATCCGCGATATTCGAAACTCGTCGCAGAAGCAAGCGCGTTGAAAAGGTATCGAAGTTTCGTGTGCGAGGGTTTCGCGAAAGCTTCGGCCTCGTGCATGCCCACGTGCGTGCGTAGTATACGAATAGCGTTTGTATAGTAAACGCCACCGTCGTTTATACGCACGTGAAATTATGGTACAAATACGATCGCGAGGCGTCGTGCCGATACACGCACACGGACGCGCCTGCGCGCGTACACGCACACAAGTCGCGCGTGTACGCGCGCGAGGAACAGCCACACAGAAACAGCCGGTAAAACGTACACAAGCAGAAGGACTTTAGACCATATTCACCGGGAGTGTGGCATATGCACGCTTGGCAGTTTTGCCTGCAGAGCGCGTCAGGCCGGCCGGAATGCCATGCATTCCGCTGTAACGTATAAAGTGGTGGGGACACTCGCCGCTGCCTACCTCTCGTGTCAGACGGCCCGTGCCTCCGTGTGTCCGCCCGCATACCATTAGATTTTCATCGTTTTTAATGGAAACAAGCGGCTCCCGGCAAACATTTAACCGACTCGATAACGCGCAACAGTGTCTCGCGATATTATTAACGCGAGTGTCATCGACGTTAATCGAGGTGAGTTTTGCGACGATTATCGCGACTAAACGCCTGAAACACCCCGAGTGTATAGAATTTTGTACTGTCGAGGAATGCAGCGAGGCCTTACCTTTTTAACGCTACGCCGCATTCCTCTATTGATTTGTACGGACAAGGGACGTGCCTCCGAGGATCTTTACCCCGAGTACTCTGTATACGTTCTCGAATGTCTTACGCTCTACGACAATTTTCTTCGCGCACGTTCATTCAAGATTTTTATATTTATTTTCGATCTTTTCGATCTTTCGATACACTCTTCGTATCGATTTTATATAAATCTTTATATATCTTTTTATACGTCTATACATATATATGCATATATGTATGTATATATATGTGTATATATCGATCTTTCGATCTTATATTCATTTATTTTGATATTTCGACAAACTCTTCGTATCGATTTTACACAAGTGTGCATATATTTTTTACATGTCCATACATACGTATGCATGTATGTGTATACATACATTGATATTTCACGAAAGAATACCGTATAGTGTGTCGCACCATTTTACGAAATATCTATAGTAGGATCCACCTCTCGCCTCTCGAATTCCGATGCTGCCTCTCGCCTTAGTGCTATCTCTCTGTTTTTTTGTTGCCCCGATATGAAAGTGTAACGCGGTCTCTCGTCGTCCCACGAGTTTTTTTTGTCGTCCTTTTTTTCTACATTTATTTGTCCTTCGATTCCGTTTATTTAGACAGTGACGTTTCCGGCACTAGCCCGGGATAGCGGGACGAGGTGAAGGGGGGGGGGGGAGGGGAGGATTAAGCACGTGTATGCATCTCTCCGTTGTTGGTGCGTCGACGTTTTGCCCGCGCGCAGTTTGCTCTCCGAGGAATAGCTCTACATCGTTTCGCGCACGAGCGACAAATTTGTCTCTCCTTTTCCAAACAACACGTCGATGGATTCTCCCGTGACTCGGGTCGCCGTTCGGCATTAAAATTCCGACGGTCAGCGCGTAACATGTACGAGGATCGAAAGTCCCGAGGAATGTGTAGCGGGTGCGCGAACACGCGCACTTTCCTCGGGCCGTTATCGTGTTCAAACAGATCGACTCGACTCGATGCATCTCCCTCCAGTCGTGCGGCGTTTCGCTGCTCTATCTCCGCGAATTGGGATCGCTTTTTCGAGGTAGAGAAGTCTTCGGGCTGCGATAGGTGTTTACGCGTCGTAGTAGAGAATCGCTCCGCGCCGGAGGGAGAGGGAGAGACATTCGTCGGGATCTACGACAGCGCCGGAGCGGCGCGAGGGAGCCGAGCGGCTTTTACTCTTCGCTCTGCCGGATATCCGTGGGACGAGATAAGGACAATCTTTCTTTTCTCAGGTTTACCGGTCGTTCTTCGTTTACTTTTCACACCGTTCTCTCTCGCTCTCGTCGGTCGAACGAACGATCAATTCCGGCGTCGAATTCCGCGAGGGATTTCTCGGACTGGGAGATTTCTCTGCGGCGCTGAGCGACGATTCGACGAGGCGGCGCGCGTCCGCGCTGGCTCGAGAGCCGAGACGTATAGGCTGCATACCGGAGATCGTAGTGCGAATTTTGGAACGGGCGTTGGGCGAGGAAGGGCGGGACGCGGGTTGGACGCGGACAGAGGCGGAGGCTTCGAGTTGTTTATATTGTTGTGATGAAATTGTGATGCGGGAGCGTAGTGGCGTCTCGCGGCGCGCGCAGAGGGCGCGGAGGGGGAGACTTAGCGCGCTCGGCCACTTCGTTGAGCGCGCTGGCGCAGGGGGGGGGGGGAAGGGGAGCAGAGCGGGTGGGAGTTTGCGGGTTCTACGGAGCTGCACGCGCGGGGGTGGGAGGGGAAGACTCCTGGTGAGGGGTCCGCATTCCACAGACAATGTCACGTTTTTTAATCCCCGTTTTACTTTATTTGCGCCGCGAGACACGGTGGTGAGACGGTAACGTAGAGATCTGTCTATCTATCGAGCGATATATTTGCAGCTTCTTTGATTCTTTCAAGATAAACGATTCTTTACGTCTTTTCAAGGTTTTCGTGTTGAGTTTTAAGGCCCGATTTGCCGTGTTTTTCAAGGTGGTGAAACTGTTTTTTACGTCGGTCGATACGCAGCTTCTTTTTGCTTCGTTCTCGATATTCGATTCTTATGATCTTTCGAATTTAGTGGTGAAGTTTTAATGTCCGATTCGCTATATTTTTCACGCTGGTTAATCTATTTTTTTATACCTTGTTAGATACGCGGCTTTCCTTCTTTATCGATATTCAATTCTTAAAATCTTCGTTTTTCCTTTCTCGATATTCGATTCTTAAAATGTCTTGACTATTTGTGTGAAAGTTTTAAGGTCCAATTCGCCATATTTTTCACCCTGGTGAAACAATTTTTTTTTATATCTTATTTATTTATTAGCAATTTACTACGCGGAGAAAAATAGTTCTGTTTCTCTAACAAAATGTAGATCGTTAATAATTTGTTGTTGCCGGAGCAAAATATTTGCTGCCAGAACAAAATATTTTGTCGTCCCTATGTTAACCAGCTAAATCAGTTATGGTAACAAAATTCTTGTTGTCCCAACAATTTTTTTTTTCTCCGTGTAGTCAGCGGTTTACCGTTTCTTTTCTACTCCAAATAGCTTTTCTGTTTTTAGCGCACACAGTGTGAAATTTTTGTTGTTGTTTTTTTCTTTATATATAAAAACAAAACATTTACCAACTTGTTAAAACATAAAAAGGGATTTTCCCGTCTACTACAATAAATAAATAAATAAATAAATATATAAATATCTTGTTCGATTAATTTTTTTTTATGTTCGGAAAATTTGTCCGAATATGATTTTACATCGTAATTTCTTTTTTGTTCTACGTTAATTAGTCTTCGTGCTCGAAGGGTCGAGACGTCACCCAGTTCTACGGCGAGGCTCGAAATAAATCGTTGATTTTTGTTTTTCAGGAAACCGGACGATAGACAAGGAGGAAGAGAAGTACAGTCGAAAAATATTTGTAAATATTACAAGTGGTCGAGCGGCGTGAGCAAAGAGTACGTGACTACGCACGAAGCACAACGAGAGACCGACGATTAGCACACCGGCTGCTCGGTGGCGATAACTCGAGGATAAACTCTTGCGGGACACACGACGAGGCGTTAACGCTTCGCGGGCTCGTTCGGGGCAAAAAGAAAGCTTCATCGACGAGTCCGAGCCCCGGGCCGAGAGACTCTCGAGGAACCGGCGACGAGAGGATGTCGGCTGTCGAGAGCGCTTTGGACGTCCTCTCCAGAGCAGCCACTATGGTCCAAGGTCAGTGAAGCATCTCGTGATATGATTCACGTTACTGCGCATCGATCGCCGCATTAAACGAAGTATTATCTCTACCGACGAGACAGCGTACATAAATCAGGAGTTATTGATCGTCCACGGGAATTAATACAGATAAGCGGCGAGATGGAATTTCCATTTGCTCCGAAAATGATATTGCGTAGAATTTTATTTCTTATTTATTTTTTATGAAATTTAATTCTCGGCCGAAAAGCATAAATAATCGGGCGTTCTGTTTCGTAAATTCGAGTCCGGAGTTGTAAAACATTCGGCCAATTTTCCAGTTTGCTTTATTTCATTGGTCAATATGGATCGTCGACGAGAATTAATGCAGATAAGCGGCGAGATTCAACACGAAATGCACTTGCTGCGAAAACGATATTTCGTGAATCTTTTTTTCTTTTTTCCACGAAATTTCATTTTAGGCCCAAAAGCATAAACAACTGGGCATTTCGTACATTTGAGTGCGGGGTTGTAAAAAATGCAACGCTCCAGTTTTCCAGTTTGTCTTACAATGGTCAGGATTGATTGCCCATGAGAATTAATACAGATAAGTGACGAGAAGCAATTTCCATTTGCTCCGAAAATGATATTGCGTAGAATTTTATTTCTTATTTATTTTTTATGAAATTTAATTCTAGACCAAAAAGCATAAATAATCGGGCGTTCTATTTCGTAAACTCGAGTCCGGCGTTGTAGAAAATTCAGCCCATTTTCCAGTTTGCTTTGTTGCATTGGTCAATAGGATCGTCCACGAGAACTAATGCAGATAAGCGGCGAGATGCAACACGAAATGCACTTGCTGCGAAAACGATATTTCGTGAATCTTTTTTTCAAATGCAACGCTCCAGTTTTCCAGTTTGTCTTACAATGGTCAGGATTGATTGCCCATGAGAATTAATACAGATAAGTGACGAGAAGCAATTTCCATTTGTTCCAAAAATGATATTCCATGGAATTTCATTCTAGGCCGAAAAGCGTAAACAACTTGGCGTTCTATTTCGTGCATTAGAGTGCGGAGTTGTAAGAAATTGAGGAGAGGGAATGCAATGCTCCAGTTTTCCAGTTTGTCTTATTACACCGCGCTGTCCGATAGCTCTCGTGTTTTGTTCACCGCCGGAACGTTAAAGAGCGTCGGCGTCGACCGACTGAGGCTCGAAATCGCGGGAGTGGGAGATACGCGAGGCATAATTCGACCCCGCTGGAATTTCAAGTTCTGCTGAGATTTCTTTGTCACGGGGTCAACCTCCGCCGGAATTCCCTGACGGTCCTCCTATTGTGTCTTTCCACTTTGTACAATGTGCGCGAGGAGGGGGGAGGGAAGGATGGGGCAAAACGGAATCCGGGGCAAAACGGACCAGTCTGCTCAATCTGAGGTGAGACGCTCTCTCACGTCTCACAAAAAATTGGTAAAGAAGGTCCGTTCTGTCTCGCTCGCTCAAAACTTTATCGCTCTAGTCGCGCGGAAAACTAATTCATGCTATCTTCGGAACCGTTTTTTTTCTTACTTCCTATTCGTCGCGTCATATTCTTATTTTTCCCTTTTTCAAAGGCTTCGGGCTTCATGCATCGAAATGTACATGCAAATGGAATCGGGGGCAAAACGGACCAGTGCCCTCCGTTTAAGATGAGATGCATGCGTTTTCACGTCCCGCAAAAAAATTGGTACACATGGTCCGTTTTGCCCCGCTCGTTTAGAACTTTAACGTTCTACTCGCGAGTCAAACTAATTCGTGCTATCTGTGAAACTTCTTT
>JAPYZC010001493.1:0-37918 GCA_030522665.1 Ichneumoninae sp. A BG-2022a | reverse complement strand
TTGCCACCTTGTCCGATCCAAAAATGATTGGAAAATTTAGTTTTGCCCAAAAACCCCGTTTTGCCCCGTTGCCCCATTTTGCCCCGCTCTCCCCTACAGTCGGAATGCCGTGCGGTGATGGTCGACGCGGCTCTCTTCCACTCTGGAATTTATGGATTGGAGAGCGTTCTCCCATCCTCTCATCCTCCCTACCTCGACCAACGCCAAAAACGGAACAGTCGCAGGGCGAACGCGAAACGTCAGGCTTGTTATCCTAAATACACGAAATCCTTTGGAGACGCCGCATGCCGGTCCTCTCCATCCCCCGGCGGAGCTTCGCAGGTCATCCCCTCCGCGCTCCGGGCGTCTTCGGATAATGCTAGACAAATTGACGATTCAATCGGGGATCCAGCAGCGCGCACCGTACACCGCGAGACTACGCTGGGATGGACCAGTTTTCCCTTATCCCTTTTAGACCTCTTCCTCCATCGAATAATCCCCCCTCCCCCCTTCCACCCCCCTCCGTCCGGTGGGATCAATTTGTGCGAGATATGGAAATTCGGGATCGAAACTGCACGCGCCACGAAACGCCCACCGGATCTATCCGTCTCTATCTCGAGGTTATAATTTTGCGAGCGGGTTCGCCGAATAGAGTCGGGCAACTTCTCGGGGCCCGTAATACCGATACTGGAAAGGGGATACACGAGAAAGTGGAAAGTCGCCATTGAAATAGTAACGGGTCATTCGATTATGGGGGGAAGTTGTGCACTGCAAGAAGGATCTGATAGAAATTACGATAAAGCTGGTAATAACGGACGGAACTTTCGGGTTTACGAGAACTACAGCGACATTCTGGCAAATGGTTAGTATTAAACTTAACACGGTTGCTGAAAAATCAGATCGGAGAATGGGAAGCTCTGTAATATTGTATTTACATATATTTTATATATATTTTTCACTTTCGATCGTTTTAAAGGATCGTATGAAATATTAACAAATGTGTATAAAATTTTCCAACAGTTCACTGTAAAAAATGTTATGAAATTTACAACACGTTTAATATACAAAGTTTCATTAAATATACAATCTCGATATATCAATTTAGAATTCATATGCATTGTATTTGAATTTTAATAAGGTAGTCTTAAATGTAATACCTATATATTAAAATTACCGGTGACGGCATTGACAATTAAGACATCCGTATATAAAAATTATGTTATTATTACAAATATTATACAAATAATATTGTTTTTAGTATACCGGTAACGCAATATTCTTACATACGTGTCAATGAAATTTCATATACTGTATATGCATAAAACTTCATATACATTTATGAATTTTCAAAGAGACATTTTTTACAGTGTTGATACATCCGAAGGAATTTTGTCTTCAACAGATTTCCAATCGTCTCATGGTTGGTCGGAGAAAGATGCATCTAACTTCAGACCCTTAAAATAATGATGTACAGTTTTCTTTACCGACCGAGTCCGTTTAAAATCTCTAAGGTTTAATCGCACCGATTAAATACCTCCATCTAATTCTTTTTATACATGTATAAAAACAAAGCTACAACGCGGCGTCATTATCAGCCAGTAAACAGTGCACCCCTCAATCGATAAGCCCGCGTCTCAAAAGATGCAGCGAATAAGAGGCCGAAAGGAAGAGGAAGTGAATGAAAGAAGTATTCTCGAAGGGGGTTGCAGTTCGGGCGTATAGCAGGCAATCTAATTTCGTGAGCAGCCCGATCGTTCCTCTCACCTCTCTCTGTACTCGCCCTCTCGCCCCAAGTCTGTGTATACGAACACACTGCGCGCGTGTGTGTGTATACACACACACATACACACACACACAGTGAACCCCAAGAAACTGAGGGGTGTGTCTGAGTTCTCAGAGTGTCGGGCTGCGACCGAAACCCTCTTCCCCTCGCGATTGCCGCCCGCGATCGAAGAAACTCCGAGCCCCAGGAGAAGCGCGAGCGGAGCCAGTGGATATAAAACAAGCGAGTTGAAAGGTAAATCGCGTACACGAGAGGCAGCGAAAAGGCGTTCCTTTTATTTTCTTTTTCATCCCCCCTTCGCCTCTCATCGGCGCGAGCGCGCGCGGGTGACTTAAAGAGTGAGAAAAATCGAAACTGGAGGATCCCGATACAAAACCGGAGGGCGCCAGAGCGGGAAGGACGCAGGGTGAGAGGCGCGAAGGGCGAAGGAAACGAAACTGCGGAGGAGCGTCGGCAAGGGAGGGTGCGCGCCTCGGGACAGAGGCAAGAGTGAGGATTGGAGACGGGAAAAGGGAAGCTCCGGAGCTTTATTTTGCGTTCTTTTTACATCGCTACCTTGCCAGCCTCGAGAGGCTGCAGCTCCTCTTTTCTTCTTCTTCATCCTCTTCATCCACTTCTTTGCTCCTCCGCCATTCCCTCCCATTTTTTTTGCTCCCGCTCTCACACCTTTTGGCGACGATGTCTTCTTCGCACCCTTCCTCACCACCCTCCGCTCTTCCTCTTCCTCCTCCTCGTCCCACTTTATTTTATTTCTTTCGGTTCCTCTCTCGCTCACACTCGATCTCCTCTCGTCACGGCGAGAGTCGCAGACGACTCGGCTCTCCTCGGGGCCGGGGACTATAAAATATTTGCTTTGGTAATGAGGCCAGGCGCGGAGAGTCGGAAGCGCTGGCGTGGCTCAACCGGGGAGAGCGAGAGGATGCGTTCGTGATGTTCGATGCTGATGGAAAAGAAAGGGAGAATTACCGGAGCTTCCTCTCTCGCGCTCAAAACCCCGGAGAAGAAAGAGGAGCGGGCGGAAGACGAAGGAGGAGGCGGGAAGATGACGCGGAAGGATTTGAAGGTTTTCCGTGGAAATATTCGAAGCGCAAACACGGAAAGAGCAACGAGCGGATAAACTTGTACATATATACATATATGTACGATGACGTATACATCGGCTCTCACACCCAATCATACGGAGTTCTCGCATACGGGCAGGGTGAATTATCTTAACACCTTTTGGCTCACCGCTCGGCAAAGACGAGGCGTTCGGCGATCGGCCGGGCTAGAGCGGGTTGCGCAGAACCGAGAGATTTCCATTTTCTCAAATAAATTTGCCAACATTTGCCGAAACAAATCGAGTTCTATGCGATAAATCGCTCAACCCGTGGTACATTTTTGCGGCAAAAAAAATGTACGTCTATATAGATAATAAAATCACGCCCATCGGAATGAGAAGAAAAAAAAAAGTTAAATTCGATCGGAGCCGAGTCTGGCTGGTGTTGTTGAACGGCTAATCGCGTTATCGAATTTTCGAGCCGTCAGCGAGGTATTCCGATGCGAAGATATACCTCTCCCCGTGGCCGGAGCGCGTGGACGTGCGCCCTGCGGGACGGTGGAAGCTTCACGAGCCACGGAGATGAAGAGAGACGCGGCCGAGCGAGGCCCGAGAGAAGCGACGAGGAAGGGTGAAAAAAAAATTATAAAAAATAAAAAGGAGAAAAAAAAAGTCGTACGAGAATCTCTCGGGATGACCGATTATGATGAAGCGATTCCTCGCACTCGTCGGAACGTCGTCGTAACGGGCTAACAAAACAATATGGCGATCCGGTGGACCACTGGTGCGAGGCATTGGCCATCATCATCATCATCTCTCTCGCGAGAGCAGCACCGTCCGTCCGTCTGTCCGTCCGTCCACCCGCCCGTCCGTCCGTCCGTCCATTCGTACCGCACATACGCACTGCTCGCTTCTCGTATAATGCATTATAGTGTGGGTCGGTATGTTTTATACACATAGATACCCACTGGCAATAATTGAAACACGCGATCCCGTACTTACCGCTTTGTAAAGGAAAAGTGATGCGGGATTAACAGCGGCGTTTATATTTTCTAAGGCTAGAAGGATTTATTTTGTTTTTTGTTGCGTTTAATCGAAACTCTTTGAGCCTGCGGTACAAAATCATTAAAATTGATTGAAAACAAAAAATTGATATGGAGCTCGGTTGAGATATAAATAATATGATGGGATTGCGGTTCGACAGGTATGACGCACAAAATTCGCACGTGTCAGATCGTCATGCGCTGCGTTTATATTTTCTAAGGTTCAGAGGATTTATTCTATTTTTTATTACCTTCATTCGGAGCTCTTTGAGCTTACGGTATAAAATCATTGAAATTGATTGAAAAAAAACAATTGATATGGAGCTCAGTGAAGTTGAGATATAAATAAAATAATGGGGTTGCGGTTCGACAGGTATGACGCACAAAATTCGTAAGTGTCAGATCGTCATCCGCAGCGTTTATATTTTCTAAGGTTCGGAGGATTTATTTTTATTTTTTATTACCTTTAATCGGACCTTTTCGAGCTTGCCGTATAAAATCATTGAAATTGATTGAAAAAAAAAAAAATCAAAAGAAAATGTATACAGAACTCATTGAAGTTAAGATATAAATAATACAATAGAATCGCGGGTCCAATAAGTATGACGCACCAAATTCGTGCGTATCAGATCGTCATCCGCAGCGTTTATATTTCTAAGCTTCGCAGGATTTATTAAATTTTTCATTACGTTTATACTCGGAGCTCTTTGAGAGTGCAGTACAAAATCATTGAAACTGATTGAAAAAAAAGAAAAATTATATGGAGCTCGTTGAAGTTAAGATATATAAATAATATAATAGGATTGCGGGTTCGATAGGTATGACGCACCAAATTCGTGCGTGTCAGATCGATCATGGGAGTGAGAAGGAGTGAGGGTATATGCGAGATATGAGGTGATTCCCCGCTGTGAAGATACAGGACACCGGACAATCCATGTTTCTTATACTACGAGAACGTTGTTGCTTTCTCCTTATCTCTTTCTATCTATCTATCTCTCTCCCCCCTCTCCACGTTTGTTCTGTCTCACTTTGATATTTTAATATAAAACATTATCGCCGCAGCGCATGCCGGCCGCGATCCCCCGGTGTGTGTACGAGGGAAAGGAACGTGGTAGAAAACGTGATGACTCTATCGTCAGAGTTACGGACACGAAATCGCACCGACACAATCTCAACGAGGATCCTTACTCTCGCTTATGTACCATATATATAATGTATATATATAATATAATACAGTAAGATCTCTGTAGCAAGATCATCTACATGACTGGATTCCAGTGTCTCGTTCACCGCCAGGAACGCAGGATACATTCGAGTCATCATTCGTGAAGAACGCAGCGTGGGGTCATAGGGCATTTATACCGATCGAGACCATATCGAGCCTTCGATAATCTCTTCTTGTGTGCTTTAGTTATTAGAATGCTACGATGCGAAAATCAAATTTGAATCACGCGTAAGGTATTTGAAAAAAGAAACGCATTAAAAGATTGGAATGCAGGGCGAAGATGCACTTTTTGTTCCGGGCATCAAAAAAATTATGCTAAGTATATGGAATTTAAAAAAGAACGAAATATTTAGGAGAACAAAAATTGCCACGATTGGGTACCGTTTGAGATATTAGAAACTTACATACTGGTGAGCTTTGTGTGATATCTGGAGCTTAAGAGAGATAAAATAATTGACAGTTCAATTCGAATTGAACGACGTGTGGGCACTTATACCGATCGAGACCACATCGAGCCTTCGATAATCTCTTCTTGTGTGCTTTAGTTATTAGAGTGCTACGATGCGTAAATCAAATTTGGATCACGTGTAAGATTTTTGAAAAAAGAAACGCATTAAAAGATTGAAATGCACGGCGAAGATGCACTTTTTGTTCCGCGCATAAAAAAACTATACTAAGAGAAAGGAATTTAAAATAAAACGGAGTAATTTAGAGAAAAAAATGGCCACCATTGGGTACCTTTTGATATATTTGAAACTTACATAGTGGTAAGCTTTGTGTGACATCTGGAGCTTACCAGAGATGAAAGAATTGTCTATTCAATTCGAGTTGAACGACGTTTATGACGATATTTCGCAGTGAGCATTTGGCGTTAGAGGCAACGTGCTCTTTTTGCAACGTGTTCTCTGTGCGAATTGCTGATTTGGTATATAGTACAGTGGAATCGCGTCCCGCCGATGCCGGGACCTTCCCCTATTTCGGTTTCGCAATACTGCACGTGTCCGAGATTACAGGGTGAAGGCGAAGCTACAATACCGTACCATCCCGTTACTGGTAAGGCAGTAGACTACACTGCTATAACGATATAGCGCGCACCCTTATTCCCGAAGTCGCGCGGAAGATTATTTAAATTCGACACCCCCGTCAGACCTCCCGTCGAATCGTATTCCGCATGGCACGTAGACACGAAAAATTTTTCACGTTGTAGAAGCATTTATACACTGCTTACCGTCGAATAAGTTACCAGCATCAGTGAGCTAAAAATATCTAGTTTCTCCTTTCAACAATAAAAAAACAGTGCGTATTAGTCCAGCGACGCGAATACTGGCGACCCAAAAATTGTTCTCTACGGCGTCACTTCCGGTTTGAGAAACCCAATTTTTTTGCGTAAGTGACGACACAGAAAAAATTTAGAAAATGTTCCCTGTCACTTCCGGTTTGAAAATCTCGGTTTTCCCCGGAAATGGCGTCATAGCGAAAATGTTCAAATTACTCTCTACTAAACGACAATTTTATAATATTCATCTATTACGTCACTTCCGGCGAAAAACTTGGACATTTTTTTATTATTCTCTGTCGCAGATTGCAAATTTGATTCCGCGTTTAAGAAAGAATCCATAAAACAGTGCCCCGAGTAATAAACTGTCTGGAGCCATGTCCAAACGAATGGAAATTGAAGAAGCGGTTTCTTGATTCTCGCCCATTGGGAATCTGCGGTTTGCGAGATAGAGGGACCGAGAGGGATTGTCCGTGCGCGGTGCAATTGCACGGATGCATAGTCGCTCTCGGTTGGTTGGCAACTGTATTTTAGTAGTGGTGACTCTCGTGGTGTACATAATACGTGCATACACGACGCGAGTTCCAAAGTGGCGAGAGAGTCGGGCGTACGGAGCAATAAGATCCGTGGGGGGTGTGGGGCTCCCGCGCGTGATGCACTGCGCTATTCTGCGGTCGGACGTCATCACCGTAGCTCAACCGTGGATGACAGACGAATAAGCTCCTACGCTCACCGGGGACCTCTCTATCTCCCTCTCTCTCGCTCCTTCTAATATTCTAAATTGCTCGTCCTGGCATGTTTATTCGACGTTGCGGCCGCTGCCGACGTTACCGGGTACCGCCGACCAGATATACACGACACAATTCGCCTAACGTGAAACTGACCGACTTATCTCGAACTCCGAATAATCATTTTTTAAAATATATCGCTACTCATATGATATTAATATGATATTAATATACTATTATATAATATTATATAATATAACATTAATATTATATTTATTCATTGAATTAGTACAGGGTAAAAAAGTACAGTTGAATCAACAAAGATTCGGGCAGGGACGTTCCAATAAATATTTAGTTGGTCGAACAAAATATTTTAATGACTCAAAAATATTTTTGTGAAATCACCCAACGAATTGTTGAACTAACCAAGTTTTTAGCTGTACCAACAAAATATTTAGTTGAACGTCCCTGCCCGAATTTTAGTTGATTTAACCGTATTTTTTATCAGTGTACGGGTTTACATCTAATTGCAAGACAATGGTAGAACCATCGTCCAAGCAAACATAATCAACGAAAAAATCGCTAGGAAACATTAACAACATTATAAATACATCTTTTGTGTATAAAATCGGGCCAAATTTATAATGATAATATTAATATTATATTAATGTTATATTAATAATTTTTCCAAAATTCTAGTGACTGACTTGCTTGCGATTGGCTCGCGATGCCAAAATCTTCGTCCCGGCAACACCTGCCGAATCGTCAGGAGCCCGGTCAGCTTCACTGTGCGCGAAGACGGCAGGCGACGCTTCGTTCTCCAATTTGCCGTCCGACACTTTTCAACTTCAACCCCTGCTCGCGGTCGCCGTTCCTCGTTCACCGTGCCAGCAATCTGCTCATCTCGTGACCGTCGGCTGTTTCCACGCAGACCCATACACGCACCGTTTTACAGTACCTTTCGTATTCGTCGGCACTTTTTATTTCTGGCGAAACCGCGCGCGGGCATGGATAGAGGAGGGAAGAAAAATTTATGATCGATTTCGATACTCCGGACGAATCGGTATGCGCACGTGTGCCGCGTCGCTTTACGGGTTATAACCGCGCAGAGTGTATCGAATGTTGAAAGGGAGAGAAGCTTCATACATATTGTAAAATGACCACAGAGCAGAGGACACAGGCCCGTAACACACCGAGAGTTTAATCGACCGAGGTTCGCTGACGCTCCCAGCGCGTCCGCGTGCTCGCTCGAACGCATGAGTCGCATGTGCATCAGATGCACATGCGACAAATTGCCGAGAAATTAAGTGCGCATCGTTGCCTCGGGTTGGGTATCAATGGACTGACAATTAAGAGTCGCTCGACGGCTCTTTCTCTCTCCGCTCGTTTTCGCACGTGTCGGTGAAAATCATTCTACACAGACGTGCATATATTCGCGCACACGCTCGCACTTGTCCGTTCAAATGTTCAATTAATTAAGCGCCGAGCGGCAATGAATAATCGTACTCGATACAGCTGCTAATTAAATGCATCAATTCAGTTCCGCATATCATTTCTATTTCAGTTTACTATTACTGATAAAAAGTGGCAAAAAAATCTGAAAAATTCTTGTGGGGACTTTGAACTATGATTTCTTGGATAGCGAGGGAGAAAAATGTTTATGGCTAAAATTCACTCGGTAGCGTGCCGAGGACTATCGAGAGGTTGTCGATACAGTCGCTAATTAAATGCATCAATCCAGTTCCGCATTTCATTTCTATTTCAATTTACTATACTGACAAAAAGTGGCTAAAAAAATCAAAAAAATTCTTGCGAGGACTTTGAACGATGATTTCTTGGATAGCGAGGAAAAAAATGTTTATGGGTAAAATTCACTCGGTAGCGTGCCGAGGACTATCGAGAAGTTTTCGATACAGCTAATTAAAGGCATCCATCCAGTTCCGTATATCATTTCTATTTCAATTTACGATATCGATAAAACATGGCAAAAAAAATCGAAAAATTCTTATGGGAACTCGGATCTATGATTTCTTGGATGGCGGGAAAAAAAAATGTTTACCGGTAAAATGCGCTCGGTGGCGTGCCGAGGACTATCGAGAGGTTTTACTGTACCCATCGTGTACAGAAAAATAACAATAGAAAAAAAAAGAAACGGACGTCCTCGTGCGATAAACTTTGCGCACGGAAGCTATTAATGACGCAGCATATATAGTGAAACCAACGTTTGTAATATAGCAATATAGCCGGCCGACACCTTTTGCTTAATACATTTTTAATTCGTCGCATCGTTCGTCGTTGCGATACACGGAGGTATAGCTATATATATAATGGTACCGGAGCTGTGTTCCACATGCCGTAGAGAACCGAGCGAGCTCGATATCACTGACGGATCTGTGACAGGATATATCGCATAGTGGAATCGCATCGCTGTGGCTCGCGGGTCGTTAGGCTCCTCGCGGCTCTCTGTATGTTTTTTTTTTTTCATGTTTTTTACTCTTTTTCGCTACCACCTCGTGCGATAGTTATCGGGGGGCTGCAAAAATGAGTGCCATTTGCGAAAGCCCCGCTGGATATAGTATCATCATGCAGATAGGCGCGTGAGAGCCGATACGCACTTAATATACCCGGTAGATAGCTAGAGCACACGGTAAAACCGAACTTTTATTTTATTTTATTTTTTATCCGAGATTGAAGAGAATTTGTGTCAAGAAATTACTACGTTTCCACATGAGTACATGGTGATCCATATCGACCAATAATTTACATAGGTAATTAGCCATTTAGATATAATAATTACTGCAAAATAAACACTTTTTAAAAATACAATAAGATATTTTATTTTTTATAATTTTTTTTTATTGTTTTAAAGAGATGATTGAAAATTGGGGCCTTTCAAATAGGCACGTGATACTTAATATTGGTAGATAGCTACAACTCAGGGTAAAACTCGACTTTTATTTTATTTTTTAATCTGAGCTTGAAGAGAATTTGTGTCGAGAAATTACTAAGATTTCACATACGTATACGGTAATCGGTAACGAGCAGTAATTTACATAGATGAATGGTAATTTGCAATTTACAAACGATAATGATTGCAAAATTAATATTTTTAAAGTACAATAAGATACTTTATTTTAAATAAAAAATAAAAAAATTAAGAGTTTATCGAAAATTGGTACATTTATGCCCTTTCGACAGTTCGGTTTCAGCGTATAGCGGGGAATGAAACTACGGCTCTGCATCGATACGATAATGAGCGCATAGAATGTCCGGCGGTGCGTGATCGCGTGTCCAGTATCGTTAGACGTACACAGGATATTACGCGCGCAGCATTGATTAATGAGTCATATTTTTAGGTATTTTTATTGCGATGTGAAAGGGGTTTTATACAAAAAAAAAAAAAAATGATTTCTGCGTACGAATCTCGACTCGTGAATGAATCGATGCCAAAGATAGAACGCAGTGAGTCACGTAATACCGCGACGGGTGTATACGCGGAGAGACGGGGAGTTCTTTCGTCGTTCGAACGAACGCTAATGCGAGCGTACATTCGGCATTCTCGCGGTAGCTCTCTCGGTATAGCGGAGAGTATCCGAGGGCCGCCAATTTGTCCTTATTAATTCGAATTATCGAGCTGCCAAGTGGGTGCGTGTCTCATCCCTGCGACTCCACTCCAACCGGCTCCCCCACTACGTCTCGAGGATATTGGAACCTCTGACCTCGTTTCACAGTATAATTTAAGTTATGCGTTCGGCAACCCCACTTTCCCGACGAGCAACTCTTTCGCGGAAACGAAATAAAGAATAAACAAACTTCGATCTGTCACCGAAAGTACGCGATAAAAGTAAACCTGTTCAAAGTTAAAAAAATTAAATCATACATTGCAAAGCTAGATAAAAATCCGAAAAAATTCTCAAACAAAGTTATCAACCCTTCCAACATGTCGTGCAAATTTTGTGACGATTCGTCGAGTCGTTGAGGAGACACGTAGTTTTGAGTTCCTTAAGCGGAAGTCACGTGATGGAGCCAGAAGTGTCAAAGAGATAGCGGCCTTGGTCTTACAGTGCACTGAGAAAAAGGATCGTATTTCCTACTATAACGAATAGTTCCCAGGGGGGACGTCTATATAGATAGACGTATATAGATAGTTTGTGATAGTATATACGCAATTGATTAAACTATAATGATAGTTACAACGATAATTTTTGGTCATTGTCGTAACTCAAAAATGTAGACGTCCCCCCTGGCAACTATTTACTATGTAAATTTTTCTCAGTGTGGATGAGAGAGAGCGACAGAGAACGTGTTTCACTTCACCTTAAGGTGAGTTGAAACATGTACCACGTGACATGTGAGTGTAAGAGACATACTTGCATTTTTCGAATCGATGCCACTTAAAAGTCAGATAGACGCGCACCTAAATGTCAGATATTGTCCCAAATTCTTCCGACACGCTCTTCATTTAAAAAAAGAACTCTTCCGATTCCCCTTAAAGTCCCCCAGCTTCGAATCCCATCAGAAAAGGACTCCGCCGCGCCATCTGCAGGCGGCGTCCCCAACCTCAACGATCCTCGAACCTTCGTTATCCGCGAAACCCACCTTAGCATCCGTCGGCTAGGATCTGCCGTCTCATCCGCAGCCCTCTGCAGCATCCACCACCGTCCACCCGGCTTCGGCCCAACCGAAGCAGGACCGAAAAATAATAACAACAACAACAATAATAACAACATTGCGTAGGCGTCGGTGCGGCACGCGTCCGGAGGGGGAATCCCCGCCCTCGGAACGCCCTCGAGTGTTCTATTGGCCGGATAAAGTTGTTCCGGGAAAAGGCTGTCATGGCCGGCATCGGGTTCCGAACGGTCCAATCAGAATTCGCCGTGGAACCGCCGAAACAAAAGGCACGCACATAGAGTGTCTGGCAACGGCTAACGCGCCGCTTCGTAGGTTGTGCCCAGCTTCTGCTTTCTCCGCTCCGATATACAATATCGCGTGTAGAGGGTTGTTGCTCTCGCCGGCTAACGGCTGGGCTGTTACCACTACCACGCTCCCAAGGGTTGCCACTGCTCGTGCTGCTGCTGCTGCTGCTGCTACGGCCGGTCTGTCGTATAGGAGGAGAGAACAAATGAATGTTCGGCTAGAAGCTTTTCTCTCGCTCCCGATCATCCCCGTCGC
Source organism: Ichneumoninae sp. A BG-2022a (assembly GCA_030522665.1). NCBI lineage: Eukaryota > Metazoa > Arthropoda > Insecta > Hymenoptera > Ichneumonidae > Ichneumoninae sp. A BG-2022a. The sequence goes on along the minus strand of JAPYZC010001493.1, from coordinate 25,673 downwards.
GGTTGCCACGGTGAACGGGAGGAATCGACGAAGAGGGGCCGGAGGGTGCGGAAGGAGGCGACGCCAGACTCTCATCCAGCAGCAGAGTTTTTGATGTATTAAAACGTGGGCGCTACGTGACACTGAATGCTAAGTAGACCTTTGAAATGCCACACGCTCTCTCGCTCTCCCTCTCTGTCTCTGTCTCGGTGAATGTGGAGTCTGAGCTGGTGGGTGTATTAGTAGGGAAGATAGGGGCAAAATGGGGCAGCGTAAAAAAAATGTCAGGAAAATTTATTTAATGAGACTGCACTGTAAAAAATATTTTTTATGTAATTTAATGTACCGCGCTGGAAGTTTTTCTATGCAAAAGCTGGTATTAAATTTCATGTAGGATTGAGATGGAAAATTAATTTGTGGTGGATAAAAAAACATTGGAGACACTTCATTTTTAATCATTTACTTCAGTTTCAATGAAACAGTATATTAATTTTTCATCACTATTGCGCATTACAGTTAATGTAGCAGTTTTTGCATTAAAACTTGCAAATCGGTCCATTACATTTATAATTTTATTGTGGACACAATGGAGTTCTATGCAAATCGAGGGCGAAACAATAAATGTCGTTCCGTTAAAAATTGACACACGTTATAAAATTTTCACGTTATAAAACACGTTATAAAATTTTCATGCACAAAACTGATGTGTTAAAAATTAATATACAAAGGCCTATTTAATCCACCGATTTACGCGTAAAACCTTCATGCGCAGTGTATACAATTTTTCATACAGACATTTTTTACAGAAGCAGTTCTCGTCCTAAAAAATTATATGATATAGTGACAAACTTTTGAGATCAATAAATTTCGAAAGCCATCCCATGTGCTACTTTTTCGAAAACTCGGTTTTCATAGCATATGAAATGGAATTCCGATTACCGAATTTAATTCCAAATGCAACGATGTCGGGTCGACAGTCACTCCATTTTACCCCACCCCCAATTTTTCCGGATGCAGGGAATAATTATTATAAAATTATTTTTTTTAATTAAATACTCAATTCATAAATCCGCGTGCATCCGAACGATCTAAACTCCTTAGCTACTCCGTTTTGCCCCGTTCTCTCGTGTCTGCGAGTTCGCACAATCGAGTATGCGCGACGTACAGAAAAAGAGTATGGCAGAGGGAGAGGGGGGGGGGGGGGCGATCGAGGCGCGGGCGTTCGCCAGTTCGAGTGTCACGACTTCCCACTCCGGCTCTCCCTTCTCCTCCGTCGGCTGAATTTTTATTATTATCAAAATAGCGAGGGCGAGAGGCGTCAGAGCGGGAGCGCTAGCTTATACGGGACGGAGGACGCGGGTTATTATCGTCGATTCGTTTCGGACAAATTAGAGCGACCTGCGCTCGCTCTCAATCGGGCCTGGCTCGATTGAGAGCGAATCCTATACTTGCCCTGTCGCACCGCAGAACATTGACTATCTGCCAGCATCACGTACGAATGATGGATGCTGCCGATAACGAGCTCTAATCTCCGACCGATCTCGCGGTACGGAACGACGCTACGTGTCCCAGCGGCTCCCACCATTCCCCGTATATTTACGTCCCCGCACTGCGCGATGGCCTTGTACAGACTGTATGTCACACTGCCATTGTCATCGCTCCGTCAATGCGCGCCTATTCCGATGCGGAATATGTTAAACCTTTCGCGTGACCGTTGACGGCCCCGTTGTGCAGTTTTTAAGCTATGCAGAGATCGCGGTCCATAATGTATCTTTCGTATCTGTAATCTTTTTAAAACACTTTTTTCTACGCTGGCACCAAGCTTGAAGAATTAAAAAACGAAGATATTGAAATTATTGGAATGGAATTATTATTAACGGAATGACAAGCAATTATCACTGTCGATGTCGAGCTGTCGCTCGGTAATAGTTCTATTGTATTATTATCGACATAGTAATGTTCATGTCGATTTGATATGCATAGAAACTCACAGATGAATGCTACGACCGCGCGAGGCACAGGAGCCGAGATAACCTAGTTATTGTTATAAATGTGAGTTGCTATTTAAGTTAGGCGTGATTTTAAGTACGAATTTCCCAGTAAGAAAAGAGGGAAGAATTTTTATCTCTTAAATTCCGATAAAATATTATTATCGATGTGTATCAACTTATTCCAGATTTTTCACTTTTGGTCAACGATATTTTATAGATTAGCAGCTATCGATCGAACATAAATTTTTTTTACATATACATGTAAAAAAAATTTATGTTACATATACATGTAAAAAAAATTTATGTTCGATCGATAGCTGCTAATCTATAAAATATCGTTGACCAAAAGTGAAAAATCTTTGTTCTCAGTGTGACTATAGTAAAATTATTAGTTTATGACTATACAGTCATAAACTAATAATTTATGACTATACAGTCATAAACTAATAATTTTACTATAGTCACACTGAGAACAAAATTGTTGCTTTAAGCAAATGCGCGGTGACATACGTTAAAAGGTGTATTTTGTTGTTACAACAAATATTTTTGTTTCAATCAACAGATTTTGAATAAGTTGAAGAAAACGATCGTTTAACAAAACACGATTTTATTTGTACCAAACAAATAACAGCTTTGAACGGTTGTCACCGCGACTCTTGGTTAATTCAACCAATTTTTGCTTCCTCATAGAGGAAGCTTTGTTCTGGTAAAAAAAAAAAAAAAAATTCACAAGCAAAAAAAAATTCTGTAGCGCATACTTCCATGTATTTTTTCGCGCCAAACGTATATTCGACAAAGTGAAACGTGACGATGTTATATTTTTTACGCACTGAACCTGAATCGGTCAGCCGTTTTGCATAAAAGTCTAAGACGTTGACGTTGAAAAAAGCTGAAAATTGAAATTTTCATATCGCTTCTTCATAAAAGCTGAAAATTGAAATTTTCATATTGCTTCTTCATAAAAGGAAGCCAAAAATACAGACAATGCTTCCTCATAGAAGAAGCTTCGCGAATTTCAATTTTCAACTTTTATGAAGAAGCTACATGAAAATTTCAATTTTCAGCTTTTATGAGGAAGCGATTTGAAAATTTCATTTTTTTTTCTCAGTGCGTGGGGCTCCGGCACAGTCTCATCGGCCATCAGCATCTCCGACTCCGTGTAACAAAATGTCTGTTTGTTTTCACGATGCACTGTGTTTAATACGGATAACGATCTCGGAGCTCCGTCCGTCCCCTTATCTCCAAAGTTTTTCGAGCTCCTCGTCCTTGGCCTGTCCTGTTAAGCCGTGTCCGAGCCAGACCTATAATTTAGCGGACGATTGGCTGCTGACGCGAGTCAATTAGGCAACCACGACACAGCCCCGGCTTGTGCCGCTGGATCGTAAGAACTATGCGTTAAGCCCTTTCTCTCAACAAGCTCTAAAACCGCATTTAGAGTCACTCGACTCTTCAGACCCCGGGAGTCCTTCATTATCAGGCATTTACCCAAAAAAAAGGAAGAAACAAAAAGTTGTCTCGTCACGTCCTGCTGCTCCTCTTCTCCGCGTTGCTTTCATTGCGCTCTTTCTCCAGCCGCACACAGTTCTTGGTCCTCCACGATATTTCGGCAAAATTCCGGGTTTCTGGCCTGCGGCCCAACGCTGCCGCTGTTGGTCCTGCCGAATTACTTCGGTATCTTGGCTCGTTGCCCGCCAGTGTATACTTAAGTAGTTAACTACTTTACACGCCGATCGGTACGGCAGCCAGCAGGCTTCTCCAACTGCTCGGTAACGCTTTCCGGTTACCGCACAGACTCGGAAAGGAAAATAAAAGAAAAGAAAAACCACAAATTCTAACCACCTCATTTCCATTCGAGGAAATTCGACGGATTTTGCTAATTTTTTTTCTCGCCAACTTTTTTGCTCCGACTTTGACTTTTCACGGATTTACCTTATCGTTATCGTTTTCAGACATGCAAATTTTTTTATTTGATTTTTTTTCAAGATTTTGTGCTTTTCTTCGTCTAATCTATTTGCGTTAATTACTCGGCGATTGCGCTCGATGTGATTATCTATTCGGTACAAGGAAGCTTTCCGGCCGGGCTGCGGGCGCGTACACATTGGTAGTCGAATAGAGAGGGTGTGAAAATCAATTTGACAGACGAGCGGGGGAGGCAGGGGAACAAGGCGTAACGCGTGCCGAATTACCTCTACGTGACAACGGGAAGGTTTCGCCGTTTTCTCCATTATTAACAAGAGAGAGGAGCCCGTAGACGCCGGTTGCGACAATTGTACGTTAGAGTAAAGAGAAGCCCCTTTCCTCCGCCGCCAATTCATTGCGATGAAACTGCCGGCCAAACTGCACTTTCTATCTCGGAAATTCCTTACAGACATTTCGGAAAATCAATCAGCTTCACGGTGCGGATTAACTACGGCGCACGGTAAACTCCGCGAATCTGCGTTGTTCGCTCGCTCCAATTCCAGCGCCATCTAATTCAAAACTTAACTTTTCCCGAGTGTATTAAGGATCGGATGAACGCAGAGTCTCGGATATTCGGGACGCGGCATCTTGCCCCGATTCCGAGATGCGTAACTCAAATTAAACGAAGTGCTTCTCGCAGTACTGGGTAAAAAAGATAATAATAATAATCAAATAGAGAAAAATTATCGTATAGAGCTAATAATTTGCGTCCCATGTGACCGGTTAAATACAGCTTTGGGTATTCAAGCCGTGTCATTTTACCACGGTGTCGAGATGTACATTCCAAATTAAAGGGATTGTAAACAACAAATCCCGCTGAACACGAATCCGCTGACCTTTTTGGGGCTAAAGTACAGTGAGACATCGATTTTTTATGTACAAAAAATCGTATTTTTGGGATTAAAATGGAAAGTATTGGGTTGGGGGTAAAATAATTGTTATATTCGTGATCAGCGGGAAAAAATACGTGGAATATAGCCTTGAAACTAAAAAAATCGATTGACCAACGATTTTTCCATTTTTGAGACATTTTTGGTAAAACGTCGATTTTCGTGATTTTCAAAGGTCGATATATCAGCTCCCAATGGAGCTAGGGAAATTCCGAGGTGCCCATCGTTTTCTACGGGAAAAAATACATAAGACTGGGTCCTGCCCGAAGTTTTGGAGGCGTTTTATCGTGTCGTTCAAGGACGTTGAAAAACGCAAAAAATAGACTCAAAAGGGGTAACCTTGGAATTTTTGATGAAATATTTTTTGTTAGTATACATTTTTTTTCTGTTTATAAAATTAACTGCAACGTATTCCGTTGTATTTTCAAGCGCTGAACATGAATCTGCTAGCCTTTTTGTACGTAAGTGCAGTGACACACTTGTAGCTTCGATTTTATGTTTATTTTATATTGCCATTTTTCATAAACGTGCCAACACAACCTGAAAATGTCCTGGAAATGTCCTTGAGTGTCCTTAAGTTTTGGAAATATGTCCTGGAAAATGTCCTGGAAATTCTCCTTGAGTTTCCTTAAATTTTACTTTTTACTGGGCGCCATGTCCGGTATTACACATGAGTTTCATCACATGCCAGATTTGTGCTAGGAGGGACGAGTGCCAGATAAAAATTGTGAGAGTTATACGCGTTCGATTATAATATTTCGCGCTCGATATAATCCAAGATGGAACAAGGGACTAATCCAGGTGGCTGTCACGCGCTGACGAGGAGTGCCAAGAGGGTTGTAGATACGCCCGGTGGAGAGTTTACGCTATAATGACCCAAGAGGAAGACGGTCCGCACAGCCGACCAGCGCAAGAGCAAAGAAGAAGAGACGAGAGGATCCGACGGGCGAGACTATCTCGCGTCCGGATTACAACGCGTACCAAATTAACCTTTGTCTTCTCTCTTGTCCACGATATCCTCGAGATAACGTCGACGGAGTGTCCACTCCCGGCAGGCTACGAGCTCGCAACACGACCCGAAACGCGTCACGGGATCCAGGATTTACAAGAATATTCACTCGGTAACATAACGCGAAACTAATGCCCGGGATGTCTCTTTGGACATTTTTTTTTAGACACGCTGAGTCACGCCTTGGGTTCTTGGCTAGCGAAGAAAATGTTATACTGAAAGATTTTTACGTTTCTTCATTTCTGCGGCTATAAGACAATAAGTTATTATACGGAGCTCTCATGAATCGATTGCGTTCAATTTCAATTTCAAAGTTCTGTTTCGCAATGCGTAACTTTTTTTTTCGTCGAAACAGCGCCAAGCGCGACGCGCTTCTGAAGATATCATACGAATAATGGTAATTGTTCATTTAAAACGTAAACTAAGAGTAAACTTCGACGATGCAACAGGAATAAAGTAAAGAATGCTACGAAGGAAAAATAAACGTTAATTCCAACTTTCAATGTCCCAATCGTTTAAATTCCTCTTAACGAAAAACGCCATCCGCCGCCATCGATGTCTTTCCCTTCGCACCCTCCAGTCTCACTTCCGGTCGAAGATTATTTTCCTCAATCCCCACCGAAACCATCTAACTCCGCCAGAGCCATTCTACCCAGTCTCACAAGTCCCACATTAATAATATAAATCCGTCAAGAATCCACCAACGATACGACAACCACAGTGTCAAACGGCGTCAAACAGCGTTAAACCCGTCGAGCTTCTGAACATATACCGATGATAGTAATTATTGACCGACCCATTTAAAAGTAAATTTCAAAGTTGCAGAAGAGATAAAGTAAAGTATACTCCACAATAAAAATAAACATTATTTCTAACTTTTAAAGAAACCCGCAATCCGCCGCCATCAGCGTCTTTCTCATCGCACCCCCCAGCCTCACTTCCGGTCGAAGATTATTTTCCTCAATCCCCACCGAACCCATCCACCTCCGCCAGAGCTATTCCACCCAGTCTCATAATCCCCACATTAATAATACAAAAAAAAAGAAGCTTCCGTCAAGAATCCACTGCCAACGATACGATGACTGTGCAACGCGGCTCCGAGAGAGCCCTTACAAAATGGCGTTTCGGGTGTTCCCAAAGTCGATGGGGTGGCTCGCCGGTAGCCCGGGGTATAGAATTCCAGGGTGAAACCAAGGGAGTTTCGATCGGGGAAAACCAATCCCTCTCGCACGTTCTCCCAGCAGCGGTGGAGCCAACCCCTCGGGGTCTCGTTGGCGGCGCGGGGCTCTCACGTGTAACGCGTTATGTAATCGTATACAGAGCACGCCTTAGATCCCCGCCAGGGTTCCCGTTCCCTGTGAGTCGCACACATGCACATGCGTCTGTACGAACGAGATTTCTTTGAGCAAGTGTTGAGAAGGGGGATACATGTTCGCCGGTATAGCCGGTGGATACGTGGCCTCGCGCGACTCGTCGTTGATATGCTTTGTCGCTCGGCCATGTGTCGCTAATGCCTATCCCGTGGGGGGTCGTTTCTATTCTATTTCCCGTTGCGGCACCGTTGGATGGCTGGATGGCTGTTCTCCACTTCGCTCAGGGATAACGGGCCTATGTGCTCGAGTGTGTGTGCGTACCTATGTAGGCACACAGACGGCGCGAGGTGTCTCCTCCTCCTCCTCCTCCCCGTGATGAATTCAGCGTATGCCGAAGCCAACCCCTGCTGAAGGCATCGAATCTATGGGGTAGTATTCTCCCTTTCGCCTCGTGCTTTTCTCACCCCCTCGGCCCTCTCGCTCTTTCGAGGGAGGGGGCAGAGGGAGGGAGTAACGGCGAAGCGGACCCTTATCGCTTATGATAAACGCATCATGGAGAACCCACAAGGGTGCTGCAGATTGACGTAAAATCAATGAATGAAGTCAATGGGCCTTGCGCGGAGCCACCCTTATATCGCTGTACGGACTCTATGTGCGTACGACTATTCAGAAGCAGTTTGGTTTCTCTCGCTCTCTGCGTTGGCTCTCACTCTCCCGGCACCTCTCGAGCGATACGTAGCTTCTGTTGCTGCTTGAGTGCGTTAGTCCTTGACACGCACTCGCTTTGAAGCCGGGGACCGGGAGCTCCTACCGAACGTTATTCGATTTACCGTTATGTACTCTTGCAAGCTCCGGCTTCGTAATGGAGTAATGGAGTATCGGGCCCCAGGCTCGAACGTGAAAAATTACGGGTAAAAGTGGGGAATATGGACCGGTTCATGTATCATTGATTTACGTGTTAATCGAGGTGGGCCATATTCGCCACTTTTACCGTAGGGTAAAAGTGGGAAATATCGCCCGGTCCGTATATCATTGATTTACGTGTTAATCGAGGTGGGCCATATTCACCACTTTTACCCTATGTATTTTTATTTTTATTTTTTTGTTATTAAAGTTGTAAATAACGTTGCGACATTGTTCACGGGTTCGCAATTGTTTTCATTCATACGCTGTTCCGGAAACTTGTTTGATGAGATTGGCAAAATGCGGGACGCAGTGTTACGTGCATTGTTCTTTTTTGTACAGTAACGCCGAGAATGATTGTTTTCGATGCACTTGAAATTCGAAGGCTGACGGTAAAAAGTTATTAAAAAACGGCTACTACAGCCAAAGGATTTTCATGAAATAAAAACGATGGTTCGCACTGGCCCGAATGGTAAAATAAAACAAACAAAAATTCAGGATAATTTTTATTTTTTATTGTAAAATTTGCAAATAAAGTTGCAGTATTGTTCTCCATTTCGCAATTGTTTTCATTCATACTTCATACCGGAAACTTGTTTAATAAGATCGGCAAGATGCCGGAAGTAATGTTACTAGAATTTTTATTTTTTTTATACATACGACCAAAATTATTATTTTCTTTTCTCTCGATACAAAAAGTGTAGTCACTGTACTAGAAATTATGACGACATAAAAAAAATTATAAAAAAGGCTGCTAAAGCCGAAAGAGAAATTATGGTTTGCGCCGGCCTGAACAGAACAATTAAAAAAAAAAGGATAATTTTTTATTCCTCTCGGAATGTTTCACACGGGTATCAAGCCGTAGGCGCATATATCGACGATCGAGTCGAGTGAATGAGAGAGGAATCTCTCCGGATACCCGTTCATTATTTGCCGGTCAGCGAATATACTTGGCAGGATAATTATCCCCGGATTTGTTTATTTGCTCGGTGTGTAACCGACACTTGGCTCGCTACCGGCTTCGTGAACGACGTGCCTTCGTGCACTCTTGGGCCTGCACGATCCTCCGACGATCTTTTATTTATTTTTATTTTTCTTATTTTTTTTTATCGTACCGGTAGGTAGGTAGATACATACATGCAGGTATGTTTGAGCTTTGAGAGCCACGGACGGGAGCGAGAGCGCGAGTTCTCCACTTAGTGTATTCACTATTATATTCCGTCCTCGCGCGCTACCGGCTTTGAGACCTCGGAAAGTCGAAGAGTCATCGTCGCTAACGAGACGCACGAGGGAGAACGAAGGAGTCGAGGTGGTTCGGTTGATACTCGAAATGCTCACCGGCTCGCCGTTAACACGAAGCCTCCCTGGCCGCACCGAAGAATTACGCCTTTCGTACGTACGCGCATACAGAACCGAACAAAATCCAGAATAAAAAGGCTCATAAATGCTCAAAGAAAAATGTATCTTTTGGTGCCCAAAAAAAATGATATCTAGCGTTTCTTTTAATCGGAAAAAAAAGTTTCCGTCCTCTCGTCTCGTACGTCGAGCGAGATTAAAGAATTACGACTTTCGTACGTACGCGCATACAGAACCGAACAAAATCGAGAAGAAAAAGGCTCATAAATGCGCGAAGAAAAATGTATCTTTTGCTGCCCAAAAAAAAATGATATCTGGCATTTCTTTTAATCGGAGAAAAAAGTTTCCGTCCTCTTGTCTCGTACGTCGAGCGAGATTAAAGAATGACGACTTTCGTACGTACGCACATAAAGAACCGAACAAAACCGAGAAAAAAAGGCTCATAAATGCTCGAAGAAAAATTTATCTTTTGCTGCCCAAAAAAAAATGATATCTGGCGTTTCTTTTAATCGGAAAAAAGTTTGCGTCCTCTTGTTTCGTACGTCGAGCGAGATTAAAGAGTCGCTCTTTCCGTTCTATTATACCGAAGCAAGCAGCAGCGGCCGTTAAAACCAAGCCTCACTGGCTGCACCGAAGAATTACGCCTTTCGTACATACGCGCATACAGAATTGAACAAAACCGAGAAAAAAAGTCTCATAAATGCTCGAAGAAAAATTTATCTTTTGCTGCCCAAAAAAAAAATGATATCTGGCGTTTCTTTTAATCGGAAAAAAGTTTGCGTCCTCTTGTTTCGTACGTCGAGCGAGATTAAAGAGTCGCTCTTTCCGTCCTGTTATACCGGAGCAGGCAGCAGGAGCGGCCGGAGCGGCATCGAAACGACGAGAACGAATTTCAGCGTGGAATGGCCGCGGTGTGCGCGAGCGCCATTGACGCCACTCGTTTGTTTGCCATTTCCTCGACGAAACAAAGAGTTAACGGGCAAGTCAACGGGAGAATAGGGTGCAGGATCGAAAAAGAGGATAAAAAAAGCAACGGAGTGTCGAGAGCTGCGAGGAAAAGTATGAAGTGAGGTAAAAAAAAAGGGGGTGAGAAAAAGAGAAAAAACAACGAGCAATCTCGAGAGTCGCGACGGAGATAGAGAAGGAGAGCGCGGATGGGAGAGAAAAGCTTGATGGGAATGCCTCGTTGTTATCAGGGGAAAAAGTGAAATTCCGGGATTAACTGTTCGCTGTTAGAGCCTGGCGGGGGAGGACGAGGGGGAAGGAGCGGAACACAGAAACGAAGAGATTCGCACAGAGAGCTTTCATCCCGATTCTAGGCCGCCATTTTTATTTCGTTTCCTGCTACCGGATGCCCACGGTTCAAACTGACTCGCTCCCGTCCAACACGGCACCGATCGAAAAATCTGTGTGTGTGTGTGTGTGTTTTTTTTTCCACCCCCGTTGTGATCGAACAATTCGCTTGTACTTTGATTCCGCCAACGAATTATTGACAAATTGAACTCCACACCATTCCGTGCAGCCTGTGTTTGTGAGGATCGGATGAGCAAATGACGATGGATCATAAAAAAAAATATTCGTGAAATTAGAACGTGAGGAAAAAGTTGTGACTAACATTTTTTTATTGTTTAATTTTTTAAAATAAAATTGACAACGAATGCCAAAGTGTTAGAACCGTAGGACGGTTCAAAAAATATGTATTATTGACCCAGAATAATATCATCGGTCGTTTTAAGACGATTAAAATACAATAATTTGAGACGCGACGTACGTAATACATTACGATACTAGTGCGTAAAAAAAAATTGAGACGAGTGTAAGTTTTTCAGTCACACCCAGAAAAAAATTTATTTGACGGCCACCGTTTATTAAGATTAAGTAAAATTATTTACTTGATTTAAATAAATATTTATTTAAGTTAAATAAATAGTTACTTAAATGAAATAAATATTTATGTAAATCAAATAAATATTTCACTTAATCTTAATAAACGGTGGCCGTCGAATAAATTTTTTTTCTGGGAGCACGCGAGTTAAGAAAAAGTTTTTCGCGCGAGTATTAAATTTAACCACACAAGGTCTGAAAATGGTTGTTTTACGCGAAGCGTGCGTAAAACTGCCATTTTTCGCACCGAGCGAGGTAAAAATCTTTCTTTATATCGGCGACACATCGAAGCTACAAGTTTTCGCAACGTGCCGAAACTGTCGTCCCGGCCATAGTAGCGAAACGACGGAGAAAGGTTAACTGGGCAGGGGAGAGTGGCGACCCCCCTCTAAGTACGCGAACGAGCCCCGCTTTCGATTGACTCCGCCATATTGAGTTTAGTTCTATGGGCTCTCGAATCATGGGGTTTGTTGGACGGGAGACGTGTTATACAGAATAGCGCACGGTATAACTGTATCCCGAGCGAGAATGTCCAGCAGCCAGCTACCTTCTATACGGCTCTCCTCCACGGGATAACGAAGTTACCCCGGGAGCCTCTACGTGACCAAAATTTCTCCGCCTCTCCACGAGCTAAGTCTAAGTTTCTCCTCTCGACCGCCCAGCGAAGTCTTCGGACACATCACCTTGCTTCACGCTTTACGCGCCAACGGCTCCGTTTCCCACTCCGCTTCTTGAGACGTTTTAAGAACCCCAAAAAAAGAATGCATCACAAAAATTCGATCGAAAGTAGAGTACAAATATTAACCGAAAAACTTTGTAACGCTGAGAGGCATCCAAGGTGGATGTCGAAAGTGACACCAGTCTCGAAATCGGAGTTTCACACTTAGGTCGCTTTTTTCTTAGTAGCAGAGGAAACCGGAGCAAAACGGGGACGCTAACCAATAAAACCTGGTACAATGATACAGAAAGCATAGATCCATTGTTTTTCACACCAAAATTGTATTGGCACCGGTTTTGAAAGGTTTAAAAAAAAATCGTCTGGGGCAAAACGGGGTACATGTCCCCGTTTTGCCTCGGTTTCCCCGTAGACCCGGACAAAACGGGGACGCTAAGCAATAAAACCTGCGAAAAAGATACCGAAAGCATAAATCTATTGTTTTTCACACCAAAATTGTATTGGCACTGGTTTTGAAAGGATATACAAAAAAAAACCATCTGGGGTAAAACGGGGTACATGTCCCCATTTTGCCCCATGTCCCCGTTTTGCCCCAACTTCCCCTAATAGTAAGTGTGTATTTATTACCAATACATATGATGCGTTGATGATCGGTACCATTTTTTTTTTACATTTATCCATTAATATATTTCTAATATCTATTCTACTTGCATTCAAGTATTGTCAACGGGCCATCGACCGGAGTCCTTCAGCCCCTTTTTTCTTAATTTTTTGTTGTAAAACCCGCTCTATGTTGTGTCGTGCGAGTAAAATCGTGAAGACCTATCTTTGATATCCGTATAAAAAAAAGATTCTTTTCGTTTTTGGTCGAACTTTGCTTTCTCGACTACCCAGAGAAGTCTTCGGACACATCACCTTGCTTCGTGCTTTACGAGCCAACGGCTCCGTTTCCCACCCTGCTTCTTGACATACTTGAAGAACCCTAAAAAAAATTATTTTAAATACCACATAGAAACACGATCGAAGGTAAAAGTAAAAAATACTAGCCGAATAACATCGCAACGATGAGAGGTATCCCAGTTGGATGTCGAAACAGATACCAGTCTCGAAATCGAAGCTTCAAACTTGGGTCTTTTTTTTCTTAATTTTTTTCGGTAAAACCCCGCTCGACTGTGTCAACCTATCTTTGATATTTGTATGAAAAAAAGAGATTCTTTTCGTTTTTAGTCGACCTGTGTTGGGTAGGCGATACGGCATGCTCGATGGATCCCGCGATGACGACAAAGAGACGACCCTCTCGTTTCACGATATGTATCAAATTATCCTCATAATGAAAAATGGCGGGCAACTTTACACCTACCAGGTGCGTTACACGATCTGCCGACAGCCATCGAGAGGGTGCCCACGACCGAATGGTTGTGGAAACGTGCTACGCGAATGAATGAAACGTTTCTGTCGCCTCTGCGGGTATTAACACAATGAGAGTTATAATGGACACGCCGACACGGCGTCGTGTAAATCGTATGTACGTAGGAGCGAAAAAAAGGAAGAATGACCGGAGCGAGATGGAAATCTTGACAATAGCTCGCTCGCTCGCTCTTGCCGGTGACGGTGTACAATGGGTGTTGCTTTAATAGGAGTCCGGTTACACATCGACCCCCAAAAGAGGCCCCCATTTCAGCTATTTCACACCACTAAACGAACGCGCGCGACGATTCCGTGTAACTACTTTTGCCAGATTCTATCCCGACGATACCGAAGGTCTCAGATGGAAACGGGAGATCCGGGGTGCACAAGGACTTCCTGGACGACCGCAGCGCCCGCAGAACACTCCTTCGTTCTTCACGATTTTTCAACCATTCTCAATGCGACGAGTTTAAAGGGCGCATCGCTGCGGGCTTCCCGAGGACTCGAGGTGGAGTGTATCGGAATTAGAGGAGTCAAGTTTGAGCACAACTGCAGCGAACCTGCGTTGATACCTTGAGGAGGAAAAATTAATATTTGTTAAACAAAAATCTCCAAAGTTCAATGTTTTATTTGCGACCACTTTGTAGTATCCTTTTGATAAATTATTTTTTGGAACATAAAAAACATACACTTGGAAGGTCCTGAAAAAGTACAATTTTCATCATTTCAGATGTTCTGGAAAGAATTAAATTTGTCTTACCATTTTTTACACTCGGAGCTTTACGAACGATCGACCGCGTGAGATTTTTTATAAGTTTATTTTTTACACACAAATAAATCAAACACGTTTTTTTGCCTGAAGTCCTCGAAGCCGACCTTAACGAGTGAGCACGAAGAAATTTTTGTTCTCTAAACGAAGTGGCTGATAAAACTGTATCTTCGCACAGACACACTTCGGTCGTGTGCTTTTCCCGACGGGCGGCGAACGCGGAGAACCGTCGGTGAAATTCGTCGGAGGCGTCGGGGAGAAGCCGCCTGGAGTTTTAGTCCCAGCGAGGAAGAGTCCTCTCGTTTTAATTGCCAAACGTTCGTTAACAACGCGAAAGGACGAACCCCGGAATTCTACGAGTTCTACGAGTTGGCTCGGAGTGATGAACTTCCGTGTGCAATCTACTGTTGCGGCACCGGAGTCCTCGATTCGCCTTCATATATATATCATATATATATGTATACACAGAGAAGAGCATATTGAAACGCTGGGACGCAAATCAAAATGCAGGCTGTATAAGCCAGCGGCTGAGAAGAGGCACTCGAATCGTCACGATAAGGGCCCTCGAGTACTAGAGCGCAGAGAGATAGTCGGAGTGAAGGACTCGCCCGCCGACTACCGGCACTCGACGTAACGCTCACTAATTGCGTTCGTGACATGTCTCCGAACTGTCAACCGTCGGAGACTCGTTCGGGAGTCAACCCGGATTCGTCGGGTTTTATTAGGTATATCGGCCGAAGAAAAATCAAACGCTGCTTAAGACTTTCACGAACCGCACGCGCTAACCGGTACCTTCATATTTCGGGGGCATAAATTTCGATTCGTCGCTTAGCTGAGTTAATATTTTTTAATAATTACATAAACCGTTTCTGAAATTTCAAACACATGTGTGTTGCAATTTTACAATAAAATTTGTATTTTTCATGAACATTTTTGTAAATTTTGCAGCAAAAGAGTTGTCATTTTAATATCTGGTATTTTTATTTTACAAGCAAAGTACATTAATGTTTAATTAATCTGAGTAATGTCAGCAAATTTCAAGTTCCATTACATTCAATATACAATTTATTTTTACAGTGTTCTTCAGGATTGTCTTCACAATTTCATTTTGCCAAGGCATGGCAACGTAATAATTCGGTAAGATTTTTTTTTTCTAATATCTTTCTGTACTATTCGTTTCAATAAAAAAATTCTGGAAAAACGTGATGTTTAGTAGTTCCAAAGAAAATTGGTAAGTCATGATTTCATCATAATAATTTTTTATTTAGTGTCGAAATTGGAAAGGTACATTTCTTATAAGTGACATTATTTCGAGCATGTTTGTTTAAAAGGCGGGAGAGAAAAATTACTTTTTTTTAACAAGAAAAATGCCTTAGAGTCGAAGTGGAACAACGCTTGTACGTTCTGCGCGAAGTGCTAAAATCGGGAAGTGCTAATATCAAATGAAACACCTGTTTCAATGTTCATTTCAAGTAGATATGGCTCGACAGTATAATATTCGCGACATAATCGCTCTGCAGAGAGACACTCTGCAGTGTCGCTGATAGCATTGTCCTAATCATGCAATAATGATGAGTTTCTAATCGGGCTTCTCTCCAGCACCGCTCTCGTCGATCCCTCGCACTCATTACGATTAATCGCAACGAGGCCCTTATTGGCAATTGAAACTCGAGGGCTTCATCCCTGGTTCCCGGCCAGTGGCAATGAAGTTTTCCCAGTGGATATAGGCCTCGAGAGCCCCGGCTGTACAGAGGGACGGAGAGAGTGACAGGTTTCAAGAATAATCCGACAAATTTTAATTGGAATATCATAATTTCTGGCGCCGACAAATAAATTTTTTTTTTAATAGAAAAAATTTAATAAAAAAAGTTAAGTGCGAATAAAATCATCGCTGTGTCGGCTTACCCCGAATTATAACAATGGCCGCTCGACCATGGTGTATATAGCGACGCCCGTAGATATAGGAACCTTCACACTGATCGTGCGTGCCCAGACCCTCGCGTACGCGTTTTCCCTCCCCCTCCCCCCCGTCTGCCGGAAGTGGGAACGTAACCATGGTTACAACATTGAGACTGCGGGACTCTGTGCTCGCAGCGAGGGGATGACAAAATGGTGCGGGACGCGACCCTCCGCACCCTTTTCTTTCATTCTCATTCTAATACATTTTTTTAAAAAGCCAACAAGAAAAATGGTCCAAAAATGTATCGAAATTATGGAAGCAGTATTTATTGTTTCTTGTTTTGTTAGACCGATGATTGGCGATAGCGCAAAACTGAAGTTGGAAGTAATTTTCCCCGTTGAACACGATGGTTACTTCGGTTTTTCATTAATTCCATCTCCACGCTAAGATACCGCTTTTTGAAAATACCAAAAATCGTTACTTATTGATAAGTAGAACGACAAAGTTTATTTAATTGCCACGTTAATAAAGAAAATAATTATTTCCTCCACTACCATTCTCAAAATAGTGTACATAAAATAAAACCAAAATTAGTTTATTTTTGTAATGAATATTCGACCCGGACAAATGAATGAACGGAAGGCGTGTAAGACGTGGAAGACGTATAGTAACTCTGAGAAAGCATTTTAAAAGTGATTCATCCCTCTTGTCCGCCTGCTCTCGTACTAACAGCAACCGGTGGCGCCCGCATTGACACTATCTCCACGATCGGCTGTATAACCAGACCCAAGAGAGATGAGGCAGAGATCCTTCGAAGAATCAGGACAACACTCGGGCTCCGGTTCGTAGGTACTAACCACGAGGAAAGAGGAGTGCAGAGATTGTTAGGGGGCGCGGAATAAGAGGAAGATCGTATCTCCCGGTAGCAACGGGAGTGTAATACTCGCTCGAGAGAAGAGTTTTCGTTGCAAAAAGAAGTCCACCTTTGGCTGCTGCCCAAACGAATCGAGATATCCTCGCCAGCCACAACTTCCTGCCGAAGTTTCACACTCGAAAACATTTTTAATGCGAAATACCTTTCTGAAATGTCGCGATAGGTTTTTTTCGCTGCCGATGAACAAAAAAGAAGCAGAAGAAGATAAACAAGAAGACCAAGGACAAGATGAAGTCGATGAAAAAGATCGAGAAGATAAACATGAAGAAGATATATAAATTAATCCGTGAAGAGGAAGAAGATATAGACATGAAAATGAAAAGAACGTGAAGAATGAAAAAAAATGAAGAATGCAGAAAATGAAGAATGCAGAAAATGAAGAATGCAGAAAATGGAGAATGCAGAAAATGAAGAATGCAAAAAATGAAGAATGCAGAAAATGAAGAATGCAGAAAATGAAAAATGCAGAAAATGAAAAGTGCAGAAAATTTAAAATGCAGAAAATGAAAAATGCAGAAGATTAAAAGTGCAGAAAATGAAGAATGCAGAAGAATGAAGAATATGAAGAATTTAGAAGAAGAATATGAAGAATTTAGAAGAAGAATATGAAGAATTTAGAAGAAGAAAACGGAAAAAAACAAAAGAAGATGAGGAATGAGAAGGCAAGGAAGAGAAGCGAGGACCGCACGGGAGTTCCAAAATGGCGTCGCCTCGGGATCTAATCCCGGATGAGAGGAGCTCTGAATGAGGAATAGGGGAAATAGAAGGAGACGAAGTAACAGTGGCGCGGACGGAGAGATGAGGATATAGACGAGAGGGAAAGAGGATGCAGAGAGGCGACGTGAAGGATCTATATAGTCAGCGAAGACGGAAGGAGCTTGGGTGGATAAGGGGGGTGCGGGGTATGGAAGAGCAGACAAGGGACACATCTCTCGGATTACGTCTTAACAAGCTCCACGACATTCATTTGTCTTATCCGCCCGGGCTCTGTCGCTAATGCGACAGCGCAGCTGTTGAAATGATTAATTTACAACGAGCTAACGCGTACTAGAGCGAATGTGAAATCCACAACTTTGGCACCTCCTAGCACGAATGGCACCGCGCCCGAGGATTAAATCGCTATGCGACCGGTGACGAAACTGCAGGCATTAATTAAGGACAACGGGAAAACAGCAAGCTTGACACCGGGACCGAGATATATCCCCGTCTATGAATGTCGGTATATAAATTAATTTGCAAATCGGGTCGACCTAGCATCAGAGTCTCGGGAGTGCCGCTAAATTATGGCGGCATTGATTCAATTCACAATCTGACCCAATTTTTATCCGAACGAAACTTCGTTTCGTTAAAAATTTATTTCTTACCTTATCGGAAAAAAAATCTTTTTACCGATCCCTCATATTTCCTTATACGAAAACCGGAAAAAAATGTCAAAATACATCTCATAATGTATGCCATAATATGTCCCATTTATATCTCATAACATATGTAGTAAAATATATCTATTTAAAATTTATATTTTAGCAAACATGCTTCACATATTAAAGATATATTTTTTTGTATATGCCACATATAGGACAGAGCGGGGCAAAATCAGGCTTTTCTGCCCAGTTTTGCCACCTTGTCCGATCCAAAAATTATTGGAAAATTTAGTTTTGCCCCGTTGCCCCATTTTGCCCCGCTCTCCCCTATACTTTCAAACAGTTAGATAATTCTTCGGAAGAAGAACGCAGCTTACATTGGGAACTCAGGCCATGTATCAACAAGCTTTTCTCTCCGTTCTCACTGCGCCGAGCTCTTTTTCTCCCGTGAAATTGGATTATCTCTCGATTTCTCTCTTCCCAACCTGTCGCGCCTCTGTATACAGAGAAGAAAGTATATACGAGTTATATACAAGGGCGCCTGGGCGATGTGTGCGGCAAATGCTCAGTGACAATTGCCGATCGATGACTAATCCCCTTTGTATACCGGCCATCGCGCAGTCCTTCATTGTCATCGCCAGCAGTGCGACCGACAACAGTGCGACGAGCAGAATTGCCACTACAAGCTTCCTCTCATTCTTCTACTTATTATCACGCCGAAGGCACCGCTGTGCGTAACGAGGCTAACTGACGCGATTAACACTCGAGCTGGGTGTCCCGATTGTGTACCAACCCATCTATACAAAGCTCGAACTTCCAAACTCGTTAACCTCCCGCAGCCAAAAGATTGCAATAAGAATTTTTTTCAATTTTTTTTACCCCTCGGCCGCGAACACTGTTAATTTTTTTCATAGATCAATCGCTATTGTTTTTATTAATTTATCCGTGAATAAAATAGGGGAGAGCGGGGCGGAATGGCACACCGGGGCGAGACGGGATAATGAGACAAAACGCAATTCTCCAATAACTTTGGGATGGTGGCGATGGTGGTACGTGGGGCAAAACGGGTTTGAAAATCCGGATGTATCGTTGGGACAAAATGGGGCATCCAAAAATTATTGGAAAATTGAGTTTTACCCTCACTGTACCCTTTTTGCCCCGCTGGGCCATTTTGCCCCGGTCTCCCCTAACGGTTTTTAATAATCTTCGTCCGACAAATGTGAGACTTAAATATCAATATAAAATACGTGCATTTACAAAAAAAACATACCCGTATTCGATGCTGGAGATAAAATGCGAGGAATATCCGAACATCTACACGAGACTCGAAGTTCCAAACTCGTTATCTTCCCGAAGTCAAAGAATTGCAACAGCTGTTTTATTTTCGTCACATTTTTATCTAACGGCAGCGAACACTATTCATTTTTGTTCATCGATCAATCGCTATTTTTAATTCATTTATCTGCGAATAGAATAACGACTTTTAATAATCTATGCCCGACAAAATGTGGGGCTGAAATGTCGATATAAATTATGTGCATTTACAAAAAAAATATACTCGTACCCGATGCCGGAGATAAAACGCGGAGAATATCCGGTCATCTGTACGAGGCTCGAACTTCCAAACTCGTTATCTTTCCGCAGCCAAAAAATGACGACAGCAATTTTTTTTCTCGAAACTTTTACTCAACGACAGCGAGCAACATTATTATTTTTCATCGCTGAATCGCCATTTTTTATTCATTTATCCATGAATAGAACAATTACTTTCAATGATCTTTATCCGGAAAACGTGAGGCTTAAATATCGATATAAATATAGTCTCGTATCCGACGCCGGAGATAAAACTCGAGGAATATCCGAGTCTCAACAAAATGGCCGTCGGAGTTGGAGGAAGGGCAGGGGAGGGAGAAGCGATAGGAAAAAAGCGAGCATGAGGAAGAAGAATATATAAAATGGGTAAAGAATTCCGTTTCTTCGTTCCATCCGGACGTTCCGCACGTTCGAGCCTCACGTGACTCGCTTCCAAATGCACTATTATATTCTTCTTCTCGGCTCCCTCGGGGCTTCTCGACTTTCCGGCGTCGTCGTCGATGGAGTTGGACCGCGCAAGCGCACTCGGCTTGCTCCTTCGCCCGGATCGAAAGCTCCGCCCGGGACACCGTGGGCCTTTGTTTAATCCCTCCACCTCGGGCACAGATTCGCTATACGACTCCTCACTGTGTATGTACGAAACCCAACGGCAACAGCCACGTTGCCCGATACGCCCACGACATGTGTCCAGGAGTTCTAATCTTCTCTCCTCTCATCTCCATTAAAACATTTTTTTTATTTTTATTTTAAGCTTCCTTTTACTTGTTCGGTCGCCGAGACGCGCACGATGACTGCGAGACGATGACGCCTCGCTGTCTTCGCTACGGGTATTGGCCGGCGTAAGAGACTGGATAGCATCGCGTTTATTTATAGTGGAAGAGCCTGCTATCCGCGCGTCGGCTATATTTACCATACAGACCGGTTCAGAATTAATGTCGAACTGAATTTCCGATGGTAATTGATCTTAGGTGGAATTGATCGGTTTTTATTTGTTTATTTATTTCGAAAAAGTTGGCGCACACAGCCAGTCGGTGATATCTTACGTAAATCATCAAAATGCCGAATCTTCCGAAGGATTCGATAAATTATCACAAAATTTGGAAGAAGAGAGTTTGGACCTTCTTTCATCTTTTTCAATGATTTTGCAAATTTTTTCTTTTTCTATGGAAGGCGATTTGTGTTGTTACTTTGAGAGGATTAAGCATAAGGCACGAGGAACTGATTACCGGAAGTCAGTTTTGAAGTCGAGATATTAATACAAAATATATTACTTTTTTGATAGCGTTTAACTATAAGGATATAACGAAATCCATATAAATTCTCAATCGACTATTTTCCACTTTTTTTTTTTTTTTCTAACGGATGCGGTTATTTTTGGTACTTTGAGAGGATCAGGGATAAGGAACGAGGGACCGAGTACAGCGTTTGACTTTTTGGCACCGGAAGTCAGGTTTGAGGACGAGATATGAATACCAAAAATAGTAATTTCTGGATCGGGTATAATTATAATCGTATGACGAAATTCGTATCAATTCTGAATCAGCCTGTAGATACACATATAGACACTAGTCGTTCCGATCCACTTAGCTAATACGCGTTTACCGGTGGCAAATAGCAAATAGAGACCGAAGAGACGGGCATCAGAGGCAAATACGCAGCACTTGCGTGTTCGATAGGATGTTGGTGTTACACTGCACAGGAGGCAATAGAGAAACTGTCGCACGTGTGCAAGACGAGGAGCGGCTGGGAAGTTAAGATATTCCTGGAGCGGTAGTTCGGTTCCTGTAAGGAGGAAATATTGATCTGCGTTCCTTCCTACTTGCAATTATTACAATATCCTGTCAAATTTTCATGCTACGCAAACCCATTCGGACGGTAATCGAAAAATAACTTCGAAAACGGAAAAAAATTTTATTAAAAAAAAATATATTAACGCTCCATAAGACGGCTTGATCTGTAACTGTAAGCGAGGAGAATTTCTTTTTTCATGAATTGTATATATATTTTTTTTCAGCATTCAACATTTTTTTTATTTTCCCGAGTTCATAGGAGAGTCAAGATCCGCGTGCCGAAATTGTACAAACAAAATTATTAACGCTATTCTTTTCTGGTAGTAAGCGCAGAGAACGTTTATTTTTATTTTTTCAGACATTACATTTTTTTTAAATCCCACATTAAGTATGTCGGGAATTTTTTTCGATCTACTCTAGTTCACAGGAAAGTTAAGATAAGCGTGACGAGATTGTGCAATCGAGCTGTTATGGATTAAAAGTTATTTATAGACAGCAGACACGTAAAAAGTTCGTTGTTAGCAATCCCTCATATATCAGGTAGCGTGGCCGAGCGGTCTAAGGCGCTGGTTTAAGGCACCAGTCTCTTCGGAGGCGTGGGTTCGAATCCCACCGCTGCCAATTTTTTTTTCCCCCTCACTCAATCTCATTCTCCCATCATGAATGACAATCTTTCTTCGATCTAACAATTTCATTGGTGTGTGGAAAATCGATAATAGTTTTAACTCCTTAGTTGCCGAAACGGAACGATTTTATATCGTAGGATGTTCGGCTTAGCAGATAGCGACTTTATCGACTACGCGCCGAGAAGAATCTTTGCAGCGTAGAACGCTGCAAAGATGTTCTGTTGCATCGAATGTCGACACACAGCCTACCGTTGGAATAAGACCGATAGTAAAGAAGCGTTTATATTGATACAAAATTTCGAAAGCATCAATCATATTTTTTTCAAGTACTTTAAAGTATTTATTGATTTTGAAAAGAAGTTAACTTAGCGGAGTTTAAGGTGGTTCTTAATTCGATGAGTAATTCGTTTTGTACGGCGCGTCGTTTGATTTGCAAACCGGCTTCGTATTATAGTTTCCTCCCAATTAGCGTATGCCCAATTATTTATTTTAAAAAGAAAGTAACTTATTGGAGATTAAGGTGTGTCTTCATCGACGAGTAATCTGTCTTTGTACGACGCTTCACTTCAAGTTCAAACAGTCTTTGCATTATTATTCATTCGACACAGAAGATTTTATTTTTCCGTGTCACGAATGTTAATCGACCCACATCCGTCGATATCCTTTCGAAACTGTCTCACCAAATTAACGGTCACGATACGGAAATAACAATCCAAGCTCAATGACGTCAATGTATAGTTAATTAACGTGTAATCAGAAATTTAAACGCCGACAGATACGGTAATCGACTACAAAAATAAATAATCGGAACAGGGCCTAAAATTAGACGGAATCACCGTACAAAAACGGGTCTACTGTTGATTCGAAAACATCTGATGAAATTGCAATTCAGACCGACCGAAACCGAAGAAGAAAATACAATATTACATACATACAAGAAGAAAATACTATCTACATATATCTCGCATGACATCACTTCCGGTCAAAGCTTGAAATTTTCAAACCGGAAGTGACGTCTTCTTCTTATAATCGGTATTTGTAATACCGGTCAAACACGAAGATCCTCGTGGCGATAAGATGTTGCGTGACCACTTTCACGGTGTAGACTCATCGTGTGCACTTGTCATGGTGTCCTTTTTTGAGTGTTTATTTGATATACTGCCAAAAATGTGTTTTACAGTTTCCGTTACCGACACATCCAAACTCGAGGCTCGACAAGCGCCGGACGGACGTTACACAATGTATTTACCCTCTATACTACATAATAAAACAAATAAATGAATAATAATAATAATAATATAAATAATAATAACAAAACAACAAAAACTCTTCTAACACAGATTTCCAATCTCAGTCTAATGGTTTCCTCCGCGAGGCAAAACGGTATACGAGATGACCGAGACGCCCGAGGGCGAGAGTTATTCGCGCGGATCTTTATCGTCTCACAGGCCTCACACTATCCAGATAAGACGAGAGAATACACATCATCGAAGGCTAACGCAAGTATGAAGTAAAGGTCACAGTCCAGTGTCGATTCTCCCGACTGATCGGTCGGAGCGAGAGTTTCGCTATACGTGCTCCCGAACACGTGGACTCGCGTGATTTTTAATCGCCGGAGCGCAAATTAAATAAAAAAATAATAAACTAAATACCGAGATACGGTAATTACAGTGTCAAAGAGCCCAAACTTCGTAACTCTTGAATAAAAAACAAAAACTAAAAATTGTTAAATAAAGTTAAAACACACAATAATAATAATAATAACAGTGGGATGAAACGCCGCGACTTTGTCGAGCGAAAACAGCTGACGCGGCTTCAATCGTTAAAATTATCGCAGTGATTCGGGTGATAATTTTTTTCACCGAACGCATGACGCCGGTCTTCGCGGGATAAAAACGTCGATTCATTTTTCCGGCGTCTCGGAGATCAGCGTTCGTTCGGCCGGTTAAAATCTACGGATCGAGGTGAAGGCCCTGGCGTACGTGGCAGATAGTCCGAAGACGTCAGAGGGCAGGCAGGGACTCCTAGGGCAACAAACCGACCGCAGTGTGTATTTCGGGCCCGGCAGGTATACTCGTTCCACGAACCGAGTGTTGTTTTTCCGAAGCCACGAGGTTGCCTCGACCGTGCGACGCAGCGTGGAGTTTTTAGAGGAAGCCAATAAGAGACGATAATCGGAGAAGTAAAAATCTTGGAGGTCGAGCGATGGACGCGAAAATTGTTCGCGTGTCCTTCTGGGAGATCGCGAGGCTGCACTTTCTGTCCTTCGTCTACGGACTTTATCTCACAGTGAAGCGTCTCGTCAAATGGGCGTGGGATCCGAAGAAATTCTTCGTTCTACGACAGAGGGACAATCCACCCTCGTGCCTCGTCGACAACAGCATAGGAAAGCATTCCTACGTGAAACTCATGGTAAGTCCCGCTGCGGGGGAAAAAAAATGTCGTCGCGCTATTTTTATTCGACGCGAAGTTTGAGAGGGAGTGAGGATAACTTTTGCGGAGGGGCGATTAAAACAGCTGAGGGTAGTTGACTCCCACCGATAACACGAGTTCGGCGACGAATATGTTTTTCCTCGATATCTGGCGCCACCTCGTGCGTGTCTGTACGCGATCGCGTGATGCGCCGCACTGCAGTTTAAAGTAAATGCAAAACAAATGCCAAAATATCGACGTCAGGTTAAAAGATCGGTCGTCAATGTTTGGCAATGTGACTTATCGATTGGTCGTGTTTCCTCAATGTTCGTAAAAATAAATGCACACGATTTTTGAGGGTGAAGATAAAATTCGTGAAATTAACGATTTATCGAAAACAAAATATATATATATATATATATATATATATATATATATATATATAATTTTTTAATTACCGGAGAACGAATTTTTTCCTTTCGTTCTTTTCCTCGGGTTTTTATGTTGATAATCAAATATACAGATTATACGTAATTAAAAAAGAAAAAAGAATGAAAGTAATAAAGAAGTTTACATTACAATACATTTTGTTGTCTATTCGAGTTTCCTAGATTCGATAGAGCTCAACAAAGCTGCTTAGTACTTTAAAAAAATGTACGTGATTGATTAATTAATTTCTTTTTTTTAGGGTGTTAAATTTCATTACGTCGAAGCCGGCGATCGAACGAAGCCTCTTCTGCTGCTGTTGCACGGTTTTCCGGACTGTTGGCTGACGTGGAGAGAACAAATACCCGTTCTATCGGAGCATTTTAGGTGAGAAATCAACCAGTTTTGAAAAAAAAAAAAAAAAAAAAAAAAAAAAAAAAAAAAAAAAAAAAAAAAAAAAAAAAAAAACAAAAAAAAGAACCAACAAGGCAAGAA
>JAPYZC010001492.1:0-21453 GCA_030522665.1 Ichneumoninae sp. A BG-2022a | reverse complement strand
AGTGAGAAAAGTTGTTTACAGTTTTTGATACCGACTGAGCCCGGGATGGACGGGGAGGGGGGTGTTTCACATGCTCTTAAGACCATATGAAACACCTCCTTTCCCGCCCATCCCGGGCTCAGTCGGTATACAAACTGTAATTAACTTTTCTCATGGTTTCTCGCATATACGGTCAAAAGAAAAGTCTCATCGGAAACTGATATGGGCCTAGATCCCCGTCACATCTTTTGCTAATGATACGATAAAGTTACGCTAACGGTAACTTTACGGTAACGCGAATGTCAATCGGATGTCACTGATAGACTAAAGAAAAAACATTTTGCTCGCTTGCGCTCCATAAGCAACTCCGAAATGTATTTTCTTTAGTAAAGAAGAGAAGAAAATACATTTTGGAGTTGCTGGTAAATAAAATAAAATAAAATAATGATAAAATAAAATAAAGTAATGTTCCAATTACAATTAGAGTGATTTAATCATCGTCATCGCTTACAATACTAATGGTTGAGCTGAATGAATTATGAAAAAGAGCTTCGTCGAAATCACTTCCCTCAATGACTTTGAATATTCGAGCTTCTTTTTCACGCGCGGTTCGGCGAGCGTCCGGTGTACCTACCGATATTCCACTCGCGGCATGTGGACTAGTGATTTTCGTTTCTGTCGCATTAACGGAGATTAACCGAGTTGACGGTTTATAATGTTCTATCGAAGAGCTCCTCTGTACAGTGGAATGCGAGAGATTGCCAGGGCTTTTGGCCGGACTATGTTCATTCGTGATTCTTGATTGTACGGAACACAACGGATACTCTGACGTATCGAGCCGCGATTTTTTAATGATTTCTTGAATCGGTGAGATTGGCGTCGTAGATACTCTCTTGGACAGTTGTCTCTCCTCAATAATCTCGTCCTTCGGCTCCCATCCTTCCCCTTGTGATTCCTTATTCCGGCTCGAAATAATCGCTTTACCAACAATGCTTGGTATACTTAATTCGTTGACGAGCTTAACGATATTGTGAACAGTGAACTTGTCGTCTTCCAGAAGTCTTTTCAATTGAGCAACGCAATCGTAGCTCATTTTCTTAAAAGAATCTATTTGTCGCCCATTAGCTGAGGGATTAACAGTTGTAGCAATTTCGGCTTCAGCGAGTTTTTGAGACATCAAAACGATGTTTTCCGGCAAGCGGGTTGATCGGGCGAGTGCAATCCCGTAGTTCCAAACATGGGGTATTCCCGGCTTCAGTTTGTGAGTGTAGATCAATCTCGAGTTGTTGCTGAGAGCATCGATATCTTCCGTCTCGAAATAATGATTCGTTACGTTGTTATATAGTTCGGAGAGTCTCAGCAGGTAAAGAAAGTGAGTGGCGTTGAAGATAAATGCATCAGACGTTCTAAGCAGCTTCTCGCAGATGGCCCAAGCGATCGACGCACCTTCCTCGACTGCGGTGCTACGACAAAGTTCGTCGAGGATTACCAGAGATGTAGGTGTGATCGATTGCAAAATGTACTGTGCCTCTTTCACTTCGAGGACGAATGTTGAGGAATTGCATTCGGTATCCTCGGGACAACAAATCCTGCAAAATATACGATCGGTGATGCGTATCTCAGCCTCTGTTGCTGGAACGTGACAACCGATCTGTCCCATTATTTGTAACAGCACGATCTGCTTCAAGTACACTGATTTTCCGCTCATATTCGGGCCAGTTATCGTATGAAAGTTGTAAGAGCTGGAAGCCATGATGTCGTTCGGTACAGGATGATCGGTGCACCAAATGTCCATCACCGGATGTCTCGAGTTTCTCAGCTCGAGTCGCTTGCCCAATATTGGGGCAACGTAATTTGGTATTGAGCTCACTTGTGCCAATGACAAGATAAGATCAAGCTCGGCGACGTCGTCGTTCAACTTCAAGAGGCATCCAACATACTCTCTGATAACGGTCAATGTATCATTCAACAGTACATTGCTCATTATGTGCAACTCTTCATTTGCGTCCATACACTGTTGACTTAGGACTGCGAGATATTCGGTTGTCATTAATATCTTGCCTTTCTGCTTGTGGGCTTCGATAAATTCCGCAGGTAAATCATCGATCTCGAATGATCGACGTCGGGGCGTTTCCATCTCGATGTGGTATCCTAGTGTCGCATTGCAGTTGAGCGACAGTGGTAGTTTATGTTCCTCCTTCAATTTGTCGACCAGGGTCTGCATGTGGTCGATTAATTCGCAGTAGACCTGTCGGGCGATATCTAGCATATCGTTGATACCGGCACGTATGGCGAAACAGCGTTCCATATTTGCAGGTGTGAATCCCAATACCGATCTGGCATCCGGGTGTACGACGCTCAGGATTTTTGCCTTGATCAGCTGGTACCGTGGATCTTCGAGATTCTGGAAAACAAGCTCACATAAAATTTTACACATAAATCTTATTGCAGACGCGACAGCACTTACGATATGGAATTACCTCGCGAACTTTTTTAAAGAAAGGGGCCTGACCAGTTGTCATAATAGATTGAAACTCTGGCACTACGTCGATGATATTTTTCAAAAGGAGTATGTAATTGAGATTCTTCTCAGCAGCTTGGACATTGTCGTCTTGGGAAGTCAGGATCGCGATGCTCAATAATCGGCCAGCTCCATACAGTCGTTTTATCACTGGCTAAAAAACGAAGAATATTTGTTATAATTGGGTGATAATTAATGGAATGATCATAAATAATGTAGACGAAATTGTAAACCTGGATGATAGAATGCAACGATCGGTTTGCCACCAACTCGGCGACGCACGCCTGTCGATTTTTTATCAGATCCAAATTGCACGGAGGCTGAAGTATCGAAGCCCGAAGCAATCTTCGGCCCATCGGCGTCGAACATCTGTCCAGAGAACCGAGGAGGCTCCATTTTCCGTTACCAGCTTGTGTAGTGACAAGATCCAAGCTTCGTGCACTCTCGATATCTGAATCATCAAGACACATTATTTTAAATAATAGCTAAAAATTTGCATTATAACATTCATGCGTGCTGACCTATCATAGCGGCATTTTGAGACCCTTGAAATTCGATTATCATAGACTTTGGAGCGTATACGATATGCTGGATGTATTCAACGTATTTGAGAAGTGCCGCTGCAGCAGCCAGTGCGTAATATCTAATGAATAAAGAACTGTGTCAAGAAGGAAACGGAAAAACTATGTTTACAACGTAATGTAACGTAATATAAAACATTGTACTCTTACTTTTGTTTCACCAAGAGTTCGACAGTCGCGAATTCCTCGGCACAGTGTGTCTTTATTCTGTCCATCCCGGCGCTATCGTGAAAGTGCATTCGAGCGATGCCGGTTATATTTATTCCCTCAAATTTGTTTTTAATTTCACGATAAAGTCCATTCGGATAAATGCTCCGTTCACACATGGTATCTGGCATTATTATCTTTAATGAAGAGAAGAATTCAATTAGTATTAATTATTGTGAAATCCTCGTATTCAACAAGATCGCAAAGCTATGGCTCAGCGATGTAGTTGGACCCGCTGTTTTAATTTTACCTCGATCGGGTGTAGCGCGTTGATTTTCGATAAAGTATTTGCGTATGCGTGGGAATCGCTGATCTGGCAGAGTATCATATGAGGATTGTTAACGTCTATTGCCGCCATACCCACTTCTCCTCTGGCATCTCCGCGGCCAGACGTGATTGCTATTAACATTCAAATAACAAGATTGTTCCAATTACAATTGCAGTTAAGACTGCACTACATTAATCATAATGCTTTTCAACTTACCGAGAATAGTGCATTGATTGGCGCCACCCAAGTTTGATCGGGCAGATGATTGAGCGCTTGATCTAAATGTTGAAATCGCCCATTACATAGAGACCCGCTCGTTTTATTCGCAAGGTATAATAAAAATTGACACCTTACACATTGCCTCGACGGAATCGTGCGCTGTTTAAAACAGTGGATGTACGTTGACCTCTTCGAGAATTGCCCGGTGTTCTGCCCGGGCTGGATGTTGAAAGACCCGGATTTACGAGGGGTCGTCGACCGGTTCTGAAATCTTTAATAATAATGTTGATATAGGTTCTTTTTTTTTAAGAAATCGCGTCGTGTTTCATTCTCGCCGGTTCATTCTTTTGAAAGACTCACCATACTTTGGTATAACGTTGACTGTTCGATTACTCGTTCCAAATCCTACAGCTCGACCCCTTCCTCTCCCGCGTCCGCGGCCTCTCGTAGGTGCCGTTGCATTTTCAATACGAACAACGTTCATTTTTTGTTGTGTTTATCTACTGGTAATAAAGTTCATTGTAGTGAAGCGAGTAATGATCAACAGTGCCGGAACGGCACGCCTGTAGGAAACGGGGGAGAGGGGAGATCCTTCAGTTACGGAAAGATGGAAGTTCATCTATTCCTCATATAATCAACTCATAGATATTCGTCAACTTCTCATAATTGTAGTATTTATTTACAAATCCAATATTGCCGACCATCATTACACAATTTCTTAATAACAGGCTCAAGCTGCAATGAATAAATAATACGATCACAATACTATTACAAGTAGAAATAAATAGTCTATTAGCGTTGTTCAACCGGTTTCCGATCGGTGCCGTGTGCCGGTACGACGCCAGATTAACGCGATTGGCAACCGGTCACTACACAGGTTTATTGTAAAAAAGAAAAGAATAATTATTTATTAAATAAAATGTCTGTTACAAGTTAAATGTTGGTAGTGTATTGTTATAGAATTATAGTATTAACGGTTTTACTAAACTCTCACAGTTACTCAGGCTTTCGGTCTCTTTACGCACAACGCACAACGTACAACGTACTCTCGCACTCTGAGTCCTAACGCGACTGACTCGCCAGCTCTCCCCGACTCACACACACTCATTCTTACCGACTCGGTCGGTTCACGCGCGCTCGGCCTTACCGATGTCAACCATCGGCTAGATAAAGAAAATAAAATAAAATAACGCCTTTAACATAGGGAACAAAGGAAAGTGAGTAAAATAACGTGTCTGTGACGTTTTAAATGTATTTGATATGGAACTTGGACAAGCGGCATAAATCGAAAAAAAAAGGAGGAAGAAAAAGAAATGTATTTCAAATTCGTCTCGAATGTAGCCAGAGACAGAAACGGATGAATTAAGGAACACACTGTGTATTTCTATAGACTTGACCGAGTGCGGTCTCGAGCGTCGTATATGTTCCGATGTTTGACAATGACGCTTGCAAAAGCCTCTTTATCGTTCCCTTTATGTGCATTAAATTAATTGGCTTTTTATTAATAACATTAGCGTTCTAGTGTCGATGCATCGTTGCGCGCGTGTCTCGAAGGCCGCGTTGACACAAAGATATTACAAGGAAGTTGACAGTTCTTCATCGAAATAATCTCGCCAATAATCGTTACAATGACCAGCTAGCTGACAATTAAAAAAATTATAATTTCCTCATCGTTTTGTGAATGCCCAAGAACGCCGCTCATCCGCGACATCGTAAACAATTTTTTCAACCTTCAACCTCAAAGAAAGTATCTCAAGGTCAGCTGTATACAAAGCTGCATTGTCCTCAACCTCGCGCACCAAAGTTTTCCTAGTATTTTATGCAACGATTTTATGTAATGCGCAAGATTTTTTTTACAGATGGTAAAACCGCTCCTCGTAGCGTTCGATTTCGACCATACCGTCGTGGAGGAGAACACCGACATTGTCGTTCGACAATTGTTGAAGGATAAGAAGGCCCTGGCAGAGATCAAGGGCATGTACACCGCCAATGGTTGGACCATGTACATGGAAAAGATATTTGAATTCCTTCATGGCAATGCTGTAACCTCGGTGGAAATCGAAGCGGCGATCGGAACCATTCCAGCAGTTAACGCGCTACCGTCTCTGTTGGAACGATTACATTCCAGCAATGCTGAGATTATAATAATAAGCGACTCGAATTCTCTATTCATTAATCACTGGCTGAAGGAGAACAAACTGGACCACACGGTGAAGGAGGTTTTCACCAATCCTGCCTGGTTCGAGGAGAGCGGATTGCTGAAGATAGAGATGTACCATCTGCAGGACTGGTGCAAGCTGAGCTCGAGGAATCTCTGCAAGGGTCACATTCTCGAGAGTCACGTCGAGAAGAGATCGAAGGAGGGTGTGACCTTCGAGAGGATCGCGTATGTCGGCGACGGAACGAACGATCTGTGTCCGGTTCTTCGTTTGTCGGCGAGAGATTTGGCCTTTCCGAGAGTTCACTATCCGTTGATGAAGCTCCTGAGCAAGCCGGACGCCGACGCGGAACGAACGCCGAAAGCCGAGATCGTACCGTGGAACGACGGTACGGAAATATGGCGGGAGCTCAGTAAGCGAATTCCCGAGTTGGACAAAAGCAATCCCAAGCCATTCTCTCCGGTATTCGTTTGAACATCGTTCCTAAAATAACGCGTCTTCCACGAAGCGTTAACAAATTGTAAACATTCACTCGACCCGCTAGCGTCGTCTTTGCGGCAGTTTTTATTTTTTCGATCGAAACTCTGTTTTCGTGTTGTAAAAATATATTGTACTGGCATCCTCAAGCCTCTCGGTCCAGGACCATTACTTCGAGGCCTTTCCCATAAACGCATACGAGCGTTTCTTCTTTTCTGCAAAGAGAAGATATATATATATAATAATAATCGTGTTTCGTCGATAATGCCCCTGGCGAAAATTTTTCTATAACTTACTACGCCAAAACTACGTTATATCTACAACTTTTTACGTCGTAGTTGTCGGAAAAAGTATGCTAAAGCTACAACACCGCAGTTACAACTATGTATGAGAAAGTGCGAGAATGCACGTCGAGAAGAGATCGACAGATGTTTGTAGATAGAGTTGTACAGTATTGTAATAAGTTCTAGTTTAACAGCAACCTGCTAAACGCAGATTTTTGTAGTAATTTCTATGAAAAGTTACAAAAAAAAGACATCGCTTTTTCATGTTCCATTCATGTCCGAATTGTGCCGTAGAAAGTAGTAATTTGTCATACATACTTATGAAAAACTACAACTTATTTTCATAAAAAACTGCAATTATATCCAGTTGAAGATGGGCATAACTTACTATAGGAATTTTAATACATTTTCGAAAGACATAACGTATTGTTGAAATGGCAGTTTCTTCCGGTTTTTTTTTCACCAGGGGCCGTGGTCGATCTCGAACACGAGAGAAAACTCACCGTCTCACGGAAGGACAGAGCGTTACCCCTTGTACGTCAGGTACGAAAGTGATCGAGTCGTCTATCCGTGCAACCGACAAGACTCCGTCGCCGTACGAGTACGAATAGACGATCACTCGTTGGTCTATTCCTGTGCTGAGCATGCGATCGTCCCCTATGAATTGTGCACCTGCAACTCGGACCGATTAGTACCGTCGTGGCGTTTTCTAGAAATTCAATCCGCCGATTACGCACCTGTAATTTGTGCGGAATGAATGGACGAGGAATTCCACTTGGCCAGCTCGTCGATCCTCGGTCCGTCTTCGGTCAGCGAGATCTCCAACGCAACGAGACTGAGCAAATTGTCATCGCCCCCTGTCAACAGAAGATACCTCGAATCGTCCAGCTCTCGAAAGTCAAAGCTGTTTATGCCGGACTGATGTATCCTTATTTTTTTAAACGGCAGCCCGACCGCGCCGTTCTCCCGTTGGACATCGTCGCGGGCGATCTCAACGAGGTCCTCGACGCTTTTGCTCATTCGCCAAAAGCTAACGATCCCATCCGTCGTCATCGTCAGCAATATCGTTTCGTCTTCTTTCACGAACGAGTGCACTTTCAGAGTGCAGCGGTTGCAGTGATTCACGTCGCTGCTCAGATGCAACCTGTTCGAGGATGCATCGTAGAGAAGAACCCTCAAAAATCCGTCGGAGCAGGCTACGAAGAGAACGACGAATCTTGGATCGCGGTGATACAGTCGAGCGCTTATGTCCATGAATCGCGTTTCAGGATCCACGAGGAAAACCGCTTCACCATTTTTTTTACGATCCTTATCCATTCCACGAAGCATGTATGACAACAATTCTGTGCACGTTACGCTCGAGCTCGTCAATATTGTCTCGTCGAGTTTAACGCTAAGCTCCCAGACTTTCAACTGAGCCCTTCCGCCTCCGGAAAATACGAGATTCTTCGTGCGTAAGTTGGAGTTTTCCAAGTTCAGTACGGCTAACGTTTTCACGCTGGATATATGGCCGTCGTACGTGTCCAATGTCTCCAGCCGATATCTCTCGATTTGCGACTTCGTATCGACGATCCAGCTCACACGGAGTGTGCTGTCTTCACCCGCGGATACGAGGATATTGTGACCGGTGAACGCTAAAACCGGGCGGACACAGTATACTTGTTTCGTGTGAAAACCACTTCGAACGGCGATGTTCGTATTGCGGATCGAGCTACGCAGTTCGTAAACTCGCTTATCCCTTATGTACGCAAAGCCTATCGTTCCGTTCGCAATTCTGCAATCCCAAGATCTGTGCCCACCACCGCACACGAATCTTTTGACGAGACGGTTGAGATTCACGCTGTATATCATGAATTCGACCTGCAAAAAAATAAATTCGTCGGTCAATGATTCGTCCGTGCTAGCGGATAGACCGATCGAAGCAAATACCTCTTTGAATCCCATCACGTAGAGATCGGAGTCAACTTTTTCGACTCTGCAAACCCAGTCCATCGGCATTTTTTTTAAATGCAGAGCCCGCAAAGACTTTCCCCTTTCGTTGTTCCGAGACTCGTAATATCTTACAGTGCCGTCTCGTCCGGTGCTCAGAATTTTTACACCGGCGACAGCGAACGATTGCACACCGAGCCTGCCGTGTATCTTCGAAAATACCTGTGCGTGCGCTGTAAAAAAAAATCGTATGAAATTTAATGTACTTTTATGCATACATTGGTATATTAAATTTCATGTATAATTGTGATAAAAATAAATGTACCGTGCATTAAAAACTTTAGAAATACTTTGCTTCTAATAATGAATTTTTATTTTACTATAAAAGTGCTTTAAATCATTTACCATAATTTCACTGGAAAAGTATATTAATTTTTCATCACGATTATACATTAAATTTAATATACCAGTTTTTTCATAAAAGATTCCAGTGCAGTACATCAAATAAAAAAATGTTTAACAGTGTGTCCTGTACCTTGCCCGCCATCGTGCAAATTAAACACGTAAACACTGCCGGCTCGATCGCCGCATATCAATAAATCTTCGTGAACGATTGCCGCGGTCGTCCAGCGTTCTCGACTAGCGGGCAGAACGAATTCGGTTCCAGGAGTATCCCGGGCCTCGACGAATATGTCCACCAGTTTCAAGAGTCCTCGATCCCCGCAAACCAGAATGCTTTCGTCGCTCAGCCAATGAAATGAGAAGATCTTAGATTCCATCACTTTTCTCTGAAGGCTCATTTGTAGCTTCCATGTCGTTCCATCGTGAAACTCTGTAATAAAAAGGTTATAGAATTAAAATTCATTTTTTCACTTAAAAAAAATCCTTGGTAACAATGAAAATCTCGAAAAATATCGAAGGGGATTGCTGTCGTTTTATGCGTGCTGAGATTGGCTGCCACCCGAGTCTGAAGCTGATGTTCTTCGATGCGTCACTGTATATATAATATACAGGTGATCGAATAATAATTGCGCTTCGTAACATTTAATCAATTTTATTTTAAAAATATCTGTCGTTATTTACCCGTAAAAAATCAACGGTAACAATGAAAATTCCCGTTTTTTCCCGTTAAGAAAAAATCCATTTTAACAATGAAAATCTCGAAAAATATTAAAGGGTATTATCGTCGTTTTATTCGTGCAGCGATTGGCTGTCGCACGAGTGTGGAGCTGATGCTCTTCGACACGTCACTTTGGTCGTATAATAATTTAGCTCCTTAACAGTTGATCAATTTTATTTAAAAAAATATATATTGATCGTTATTTTTAAATAAATAAAAATATACGGAAACCGTCCGTATTCGCATTTCTTTTTATACAAATGAATGAATTGAACTTCGGATATATTGAATAAAGTTTCGTTCGGGATTTCAACGTTACTAACGCTGTCTCTTTTTGATAAGTTAAGCTTTTCTTTATTTTTTGCGTACGAAATTTGCTTTTAAAAAACGGGGGTTTATTTATTTCCTTTGAATCAATGATTGTACTTTTTCCTAAGCTTAAAAACATGCAAACGCACACGAAGCGCGTTTATGAGCTGGTGCTGTAAAATGTCGATAGTCGTCGGGCTCTATGTACCTGTCGATACCTTTGTATAATTCCACGTAGCCGTCCTTCGACGCGAGTCCTATGATCTTCCGGTCCTGAGAAATTTGCATGACACAATAACTCGCGTATCTCGGCAAGCTCAACGAGGATCGAGTCGTTTTACTGGCTGGATCGTGAATTCCCAGCTCTCCCTCGTCCATGAATACACCGATGTTTCCGCTGTCCATGTAGCAAACGTGCTTTGGAATTCTTTTCTCCTCGTTCGCCAGAATGGACTCAACCTCGAGCGAATCCGTGGACTCGAACGGCCATACGTTTACCGCACCGTCAGCTCCGCCGGTGAATATCTTTTTGCTGTAATCGGAAACATCGATGCTCCATATTTCTGCGCCGCGATGACCCTCCACTTTGTTTAGAAGCCGACCGTCCACCGTCCACATGCACATCAGAGAATCCTCTCCTATACTGAAAACTCTGTTGTCTCTTATAACGGATCTCCATACCCTCGCCGTGTGTCCGTACATCGTCGTCATCAGATCAATCTCGACATCCTCCCAGTCGACCTCGTCCGACTCTCTCTCGAGTTTGTTCGACACCCTCCATAGTCTGATCGTTCTGTCGTCGGAGGTGGAACTTATGATGCGCAGAGTAGTATCATAAACGACGGAAAATATTACACCCTGAAATCAATGAAAAGGTCGTCAGTTGAAAGAAATAAATCGGGGTGAAAGCGAATGGTATCGAACAGTAACGTTGCTCCAATTAAATCATTAACAGCCGTTACTGTTTGTTAACAGTTGTTTTCCTAGCGAGGCAATAAAAAAAATTGTATTACATAATATTGTGGAAATTTAATCTTTAATATTTATGAATTTTTGATAATTAATATTTATGGAATTGTAATCTTTAATATTTAGAGAATTTCAATTTTATATTAGGCATTTTTATTGTTGGAACAACGCTGGTTAATGCGATGCCACAAAACCGATGCACAAGTTGATAACTCACATTGTGACCCTTC
The DNA here is from genome assembly GCA_030522665.1 of Ichneumoninae sp. A BG-2022a. Classification (NCBI taxonomy): domain Eukaryota; kingdom Metazoa; phylum Arthropoda; class Insecta; order Hymenoptera; family Ichneumonidae; species Ichneumoninae sp. A BG-2022a. Next base: position 10,201 of record JAPYZC010001492.1, on the reverse strand, counting down.
AGGCGATGAAGCACCGCTACGTCGTCTGACGAAGCGTGATTGTCCTCGACTCGCCATATCAATATTTCCTGGAATACCGTACCACTGAAAACTATAGTCTCTCCATTATCTTTAGCTAACAAGGATCCTCCATATCTACAGGTCTTATAAGGATAATATTTTGCAGATTTTAAATATTGATTCAGACAAATATGCACTAAACGAGCCAATCGTTTGTTCAACACCTTGCTGAAAGCATCCTCCACATACAAGTGAAAATGTTTCAACCTAAAGCAAATATTGCTCATATGGAGTCACATAATATTTCAATCTGAGAGTTTAAAACCCCTATTATAATGGTTTCTTTCGTTATTAGTGATGTACTCGAGTATCATCAACTATTACATTATTATACAAATTGTTATTCTTTGAGATCTATATTTTATTCTAACACGTGTATACGATGTAAAAGAAATTAGCCCGGTTAAGCAAAGAAACCATAAAAAATAAATAAATAAATGAATAAGTAAAGGATACAAAATGCATTTTTCCTTGCACTGCACGGTATGTGCCAGCCTCGTCGCTGTGTCATAGAAACACAAGTTATTGTGTGCCAACAGTATGCGTAATCGACCATCAGCTGCATCTTGTGGTCGCTCGATTGCAATTATCCAGTCAGCGAATAAATGGATGGGAGAATACAAGTTGAGCCTAAAAAAAAAAAACTTAAATAGCAACTGTGCGAGAACTTATCCTTTGCTACAAGCGATTTCCCAGATGGAATTATTGAAGGAATAAATCAGGATCTCTTATTTACTTAATATTTTTTCTACTATACTAATACTAATATTAAACTTGTATGTCAAATGTCCCAAGGGGCTAGTAATTAGATAAATATTAAATAAATAAATAAGTAAATCAATTGAAAATTAAAAACATTTTTAAATAATATAAATCTTGGGTGGGTGTAAATGTAACTTAAAATTTGGTTGCGGTATTAATTCCTTACTTCACCCTGCCGTCTGTAACGTCCAGCTCGCAGATGCTCAAGCTTTTTGCTCCATAAACGAATAGTTTATTCGCGGGTCCTTCGACGATGCCGTGAATGTTGTGGTGCTTCGTTACGTCCAGCTTCGCCACCAACTCCCTCGTTGCGATGTCGAAAACATGAAGACAGTTTCCGACTCCTTAAAACAACGATCACAAATTCGTTCCGACATTAATACGTATAGATTCCGCGTATATTCAAGATAAAAGCTGTACCTATGCAAATATGATCCTTAATGCAGCGTACAGCGAGAACATCGCTGCATATCGAGGCGGACAACATTTCCACGGGAACATTAAAAACGAAACAACAGAACAACGAGACGCGCAACAATAAGCACGTGGCCCCAGCGGCGGAGCACGGTAAGGTTGGGTAATCTAATCAGCTGTCCGATTTGACGCAACGGTGCGTTCTGCCAAATTTATTCCTTGGATAACCCTGACAATTTTTTTTTTACATAACGTGTTTTTTAATCCTTCCTAATCCTGTGTTAACAACTTAATCAAGGGAATTCGCGCTATGTGGGTGTTCGGCTACGGTTCGCTGATATGGAAAGTGGACTTTCCTTACGAGGAAAAGCTCGTCGGCCATATAAAGGGTTACGTGAGACGATTTTATCAGAAGAGTACCGATCACAGAGGAACGCCGAGCAAGGTGGGTAAGCCCGGCGGAGGTTCTCCGATATCCTCCGCTGACGTTTAATGACGATTTCGTTTGTTCACGATTGTTTCTGTTGATTGAAAATGCGTTTCAGCCGGGACGCGTCGTTACTCTGCTCGAATCCACAAATCCGCAGGATCAAGTGTGGGGTGTCGCATACAAAATAGCGCGCAAAGACATTGACAATGTAGTTAATCATTTGGACTTCAGAGAAAAGGGCGGTTACACGAGAATGACCGTTCCCTTTTTTCCGTGCGACACACGCGGCCTGGAAGCGGATTCGGCGGAAGAACTCATCACCGGTGACAGAAATTTGAAAATAAATTCTGGAGTCGCTCGGCCTACGTCCGAGGAGATGGCGTTTCATCTGACCATCTACATAGGCAGCGAGGACAACCCCAATTACGCTGGAAACGAGAGCATCGACACCATAGCTAAGCACATTGTAGAGGCTCAAGGCCCGAGCGGACTCAACACCGAGTATCTCTACAAATTGGCTGCAGCCATGAGAGCCGTCGCTCCGGGAATAAACGATGAACATTTGTTTAGCCTGGAGGAGGCCACGAGAAGATTGGAGCTTGAGAGGAATAACGAAGCATCGTCGACGGACGAAGAACGGACGTGATATCTAGTGATTGTTTAAACTAAGTTTAACTTTCTTTGGCCGGCTTCCCGTTGCCGAAAGCGGAGAGACATTAATCAAACGTGCGAGGCAAAGGATTGTGAAATAAGTATTATACTAGGTACGAATTATGGAGATTCGAGTACGATGTAGTTAGGTCCTCTGTTGGTTGATGGAAATAAATTTTCCACTGCGGAAGGTCCGTACGCGGCGGTAAACAAATTGGCATGTGAGGATGGATAAATATCCGGTTATTTGACTGGTCATTTACCGGCACACGTAACATGTGTATGTTTGTTTTTTATTTCTTTGTGAATTGGCACTTTCCATCCAGATGTGAAAATGTTTACGTTGAAATGACGGATAGACGTGATTGGTCCGTTTTGTTAAATACTAGCATCATCTGACACAATGGACCAATCAAATAAATCCGTCATTATAATGTAATCATTTTCACGGCTGGATGGAAAACCCTAATGTAGAATTCACTCCCTCTTCCTTGCATATTTTTTTTTACGGCTGCTGTGCCATTGTAAACAAAAAATTGGATATTTAATGTACCAAACTGGAAGTTTTTATGCAAAAACTGGCACATTCAATTTAATGTACAATTGTGATGAAAAATTAATATACTTTTTCATTGAAAGTAAAGTAAATTATTCAAAATAAAGTATTCCCAATGTTCTTAATAAGTGAACATACATTTTTCATCATAATTGCACATGAAATTTAATATACCAATCGTTGCATAAAAACTTTCGTTCCGGCACATTCAATTTCACACAAATTGTTTTTAGTGTGAGGTCTCGCATAATGTGCATTTAGCAACTGGGGTCCTCGATCTTCTCATTCCACGAAGCACCGGGACTCGACACCGAGTACCACAACTCCGGTAATAAACGACGAACGTTTGTTCAGTCTGGAGGAGGCTGCAAAGAGATAAATAAAGAACACTGTAGAAAAAATTTGTATGAAATTTAATATAATGTGGAAGTTTTTATGCAAAAATTGGTATATTAAATTTCATGTGCAATGGCGATGAAAAATGTATGTTTACTTATTAAGAACATTGGGAATACTTTATTTTTAATAATATACTTTAATTTAAATGAAAAAGTATATTAATTTTTCATCACAATTGCACATTAAATTTACGATTTTTTTTACAGTGAATTAAACGCTCTACCCCACGTGTACGCGGACGTGAAGAAATCAGTAAAAAATCAGTCTTAAACACAAACAAATGATGCACAAATATCCGGTTATTAATCTTAAAACAGTCTTTTAAAAAATTATATTGAAAAAAATGCACAAATATCCGGTTATTTGACCGGCAACTTACCGGCACGCGTAAAGCGTGTATGTGTGTCTTTTTTCTTCGTGTACGTAGAAACTTACTTCCCCTTCCTTGCATATTTGTTGATGGTTGCTATGACGTCCGGCGTAACATGCGTATAGCAACTGGAGTCCTCGATGTTTTCATTCCACGAAGCTCCGAGGATAGAACATAAACAGGACCATTTTTTAACGTCTAAGAAAGCTCGATTTTTTTGAGTCATTTCCCACGCGATTCCCATAAATTTCAGTGGAATTTCAGTATACGTTCACGATGATTCCGACGTCGAGAGTGGAACTACTTTTCGCGCAGCCAGACGGCGGTTCTGCGGTCGCGCAGTCATCAGCTGGAGAGAGCGACGCCATTGCTTGTTGACCGAGTAACTGTCAAAATCGGGACCGAGTAGTGTCTACCCGGGATCTTTCTTCACTTTAACCCGTTAAATAAAACAAAAGAGCCGCGACTGGTTGATTCTTTGGCGTGAGGGCGTTTGGACGCATCCGGGTGAGTTTACCGTTTATATCATTGATAAATAAAAAGAAACAAACAAACTGCGATGTACGACTATACGCGTTAGGTAGGTTATTAGCCGCGATTAGGGGGAAACTGTATGGAAGCGTCTACGACGGTGTGTCGCTTCGGAGCGTTTATTAAAACAATCGTCTCTATGCTTTCCATTGTGTTCTATTCTCTTCGACGCCACCCCCGAGACTCTTTGTTTCCAGCCAGGAATATTCGACGGCGATATTCCAGAGAGTATAGCGAAACATTTCCGGACGATTCCATTTCGGACAACAAAGCTGTCGCGACGTATTCGATGAAAGACGAATATTTGGAAATTCCTCGTCACGAATTGCAATTTCTATTTTTTTTTAAGTATCGAAAAGACCTTCGTCTCTTCGGACCTCGGAACCGCTTGATGTAACTACTCTAAAGAGGACAAAGAGGCTTTTGAAGCTTTGCTGTTTACGAAAAGCATCGACGAAGTTTGCAATTCGGTAAAAACTAGGCATCAGCTCGTACCATCCCTGAATACACATACTTACTTACGGAGGCTTTGGGAGTTTCGTCGAAACCGTGCTAAAAACAGAACGGTGGCGAATCTAAAACAGGAGCAGAGCAACTACTCCCTCCATTGTCTCAAGGTCCGATACGTGCGTCCGTCTCTGTCTCCCATCCACGATTGAACGAGTCCGAGCCCGTCGCGAATTTTTTCGATCAGCCGTGGGCGTGCGACGTCGATCAGTGTCTAGGTTTCGATGGGATCGACGCGTAAAATGTTTTTCGGAACACGCAATTAATTGCTCATGATTTATAAGATGGCGTCGATGACGTCATTCGTAGTAAACTCGTACATACATACATATTTTTTTGGAGCATATCTTTCGTACACCGAGCTACGTCATTTTGCTATTTCAAACGATGCGGACATATCGTAGCGCTGGTGAAATTTCCACGAATGCGAATGTAATCGTTACGCAATTACTGACCAAGGTTCGGATCGATGACGAAAGATCGGAACCTTTTGCTGATAAACGACTTTGCAGGGATTGTCAAACGGTGCACAATACGAGCGTGAATGAACCTCTGACGAAAGTAGCATCTCGCATTAAGTGACCGAGTGGTTTGTTCTCTCGAAGGAAATTGCGTCAGCTGTGCATGCGCGAAGGGGACGCGTACGGAGCGCCGTCTGCGCAACTTCTGTCGAGACCTCGCGGCTTCGGCCGGCCAATGGACGTTGGCACGGGAACATAAAGCGAAACTATCCAAGCCCCCGACAACTAGATGCAGTCAACGACTCGTAGTGAACGTTTACTCCGTTCCGTGTGCTCCCCATTGGGGCTCCAACAGTTTCTTACGTAAAGTAAGATAGAAGCGACTAAAAGGATAATCGTGCGAGAACCGTGCGGTGCAAAGAAACACTAAGAACGAAATAAATAAAAAACGAAAGATACATCGATCGGGTATCGACATCGTTCGAGTGCCGTTAGAAAAGGAAATTCAGTTGCCAAGGGGAAAAAAATAGTGCGCCGCGCAGCGTTCAGAGAGGATGAAAATTCCGCTGAGCGACGAGCGTAGCCTTCTTCCCGCCAAGGACAAAAATGCGTGTTAAACAAGTACACTGTCATCGAATCACTGCCTAACCTCAACTACTCAAATTAAAAAAAGACTTGTGTAATATATATGTAACGTACGTACTCGAAACCAATCAAGTTAAAGCCGGAACGTATTCTATCTATTTATAATAAACCGCAATAAATTATTTATTAACGAGAAAGCATTGTTTATGCGTGTTGCTAAGAGTATTCAGATCATTCCGTCGTGAGCTCCGCGTGTAACGTGATACAACTAGTAAATCAACATAAATATATAATATTCTATACTCGAAGCGACAAGAAAAAAATTACGAAAACGATACCCAAGATTGAAAGAAGAAACTCTCAAGACTGACTTATATTGTTATTAAGAAATTTGATCGTGTATTTATTTATTCTATTGCCTATCCGTGATTAAAGTCGCGTCCCTCGATCTCTCTTTCTCAACGCCGGGTGATTTTGACGTTTCGTTGCATCAGCCGCTTGCTTGCTGCACGCATAGCGGGGCGTCTCTTTGTTCTCGACGGGCGAAGAAAACTTCGTGCGAGAAACTTTATACTGTGATAAAACATCGACGACTCTCTATCCTACGTCACTCGGATATAGTGCTGTAAGTATATCCATGAATTAAACTAAAATTTGATAGTTTATTACTTCGATGGATTTTTCATTACAATCGGGAAATAATAGATCCATAAATATTAGAGCTTCTGACTATCAAATTATAAAAGGTAAAGTCTTAAACTGACAACGCAACGGAAAATTAACGATACAATAGTAAACGTACACTGTAAAAATAAATTGTTAATGGAATGTACTGGAACTTGAAATTTGCTTACATTACTTACATTAATTGAACATTAATTTACTTTTGGGTAAAGAAAATACCAGGTATTAAATTTTTTTTAAATGTACTGCATAATTGCAACGCGCATGTGTCTGAAATTTCAGAAACAGTTTATGTAAAAAAAAGCTTACAATACCGATCATTACTATGTCAATATTTTTTTTTACTGTCGAACCATTTAAATTGTTTGTGTGGATTAACGTTTCCGTAGAATTCTCGATACGCTAAAGCGACGAATTATTACCAAGAATATTTATCGAAAACTCGTTCCGAACATCGGGCCGACGAATATTGTCTTCGAGCAAACAATCTGAAAAGCCCAGCGAAGATGTTAGCGGAGCGCGTGTCGAGTATTCGCGTCCGTGCGTGTTCTAGCACGTTCGAGCAAACTTTCTCGGCTTCTTTAACACAGGCGCGCGTACACACGCGGAGAATTATAAAAATAAAAAACGCCGTACGCACACCCACCGACGGCCGTAAAGTATACGCAAGCGTTCGCGATTGCCGAGGCCTCTTCGAGCTGATAGCACGCTGGTGGGGATTTCGGACGGATTTACGCGAACCGACTGTGAATACGTGCGTAACGGAATTTCTAAGGTCGTAGAGGAGCGATCAAGAGGGAATGACCTACAGATAGGACAAAATTACTCAATCGCTATAGACGTGTGTTGTAATAGAATAAAAGAATTCTTGCCATTGTCGGTTCTGGCAATTTCCTTTACACAGTAAACAACATTTGCACTTTTCACAAACTTTTTTTTGTCCACAAACATCCACAATCCTTTTCTTGTTAATTTTGAAAAAAAAAATTGTACAATGGACAATATTTTTGTAAAACGCGCAACATCTTTTTGGTAACATGAATAAAAAAAAAAAAAAAAAAAAAAAAAAAAAAAAAAAAAAAAAAAAAAAAAAAAAAAAAACCAGTCTATTGGTCTGTGTTCGCATAGATGGCCATCAACTTGATTATTTCGTGGCTATGTCGGTTCTAGCAATTTCCTTGGTCCGCAGTAAAAATGCTTCGTATTTGTAACTAACATTTTTTTTTATCCACAAACGTCTGTAATTATTTTCCTGTTAATAAAAAAAAGAAAGTAAAATGCCCAACATTTTTTTGGTAACATTAACAAGAAAAGAATTGTAGACGAAAAACGTCGGTACTACTTTTACTGTGTACCGATTGCGCCGGGTTATGTCACCCTCTGACAAAAACTGGTACGTAAAAAAAAAAAATACAGAAAAAAAACACTCGATTGCCAAAGCATCTGGGTCCACATAGCTGTCCATCAGCTTGATTATTTTAAATAGAATTCAACGGGCCGACACGCTTCGTAGAACAAAAACAACAAAGCTAGAGCGCCGCCATGCCTGTTTCCATTCACCCACGAATTACTCGAGAGTTTTGTTTTCGAGTGGGTACACGAGGAAGCCCGTTGAGCTTTCGTTCGCTCGTCGGCTCGAGATTAGAGTAAACACACAAACGGTGCTGCGGGACTCTCCGAGCCAAGGAATTTTACGCTATCCGCAATCAAATGTATCGACTGGAAACCAATAATTTATTTAATAAATATCGAACCATCTCAATGCTCTCGCCCCGTTCAGATCGACGCCAAGGGCACGCGCCAGTAACGTGTTGCATGCTCCATAGCCCGAGCGACGATCCAGTTTCATTGTTCGACGCGTCGAAGCAGGTTATCGGATGAATCGCGCGCCTCCGTGGATCTCCCACTCGAGATAACGGTCTGTTGAAATTTTGTATACATATCTATACATTTTTTTATTTTTCAAATTTTATCCCAGCGATAAAAATCGGGGAGTTTACCAACAAGCTTTTATCGCCCAATTATCGAGTACGCCGGGGATTCTCCACGGTGATTGACCCATCGACGCGGTTCGCTTGTCCGAATGAATTTTTTGCCAGTGTTTTTCTGGCCGTGTAGGGTTTAATTTCGGGACACTGGACCGCGAGCAATTGTGTCTTCCCAAGGTATTTCGGCTACGTGCTCGGCCAAGAATATATGTGTCGAGGCAGTTGGTAGTCGCCATCGACGACATCGGTGAAAGTCGACCGAGGCGTCTGTAGCCAGCCGCGCAATTTCCAAGGTCATCGCCAGTCGGTTCGCGTGTTACGCGCAATTTCATTCTCATCCAAAATACATTGTTTACTCTTACGAACCGACCGTATACGCGGCGCGTAATCTCGTACTCCCATTCTCTCGGCTCTGACGTCGAATGAAGGAGGTACTTCGATCACTGTAACGATAATCGATCGACGATAAGTCGTTGCGCAAGGTCACGCGCTCGCTCTAACCTGTACATTCCGGACGCATCCTTCAGCCCGGATCGACGGCGGCCGGGCACATTGAATAATCCTTGAAGCACCTCGTGACGATAATCTAATTCGTCCTCTGCAAACTTGATATCCGAGTCCTCGAGAATCTGGCGTTCGACAGTTTTATACTATTTCCATGCTTTCCAGCGACGGCTCGTCGCTGGAGATTTGCCGGACGATGGACCGCTGTGATTGGTTCACAATGATGGCCGCCACTGTCGGTTCCATCGGTGTCCGATTAAGGCGGTGTGAAACACGTCCTCAGCCTATGTCTCTGGCTCCGCCGAGAACAACACTGATGCTATCTCTGACGCACTCCATAGTGTTTGACATCACCTTAAGGGAAGTCTAAACATGTACCAGCGCGAGAGAGACGTCGTAAACATTTTGAATCAATTTTTCTCAGAAACGATTGTGTAAAATGAAAAACAAATTGCTGTTAGAAATATTCTTGCGGAATATATATTTTACAGAAATCACAGTACGTCTGGTACAATATGTTTTATAATATTCGGTGTGTGGAGGTACGACTGCACAAGTCGAGGTCTCGATCCAGCCCAGATAGACAAGCGCCACGAAAAGTAGCAATATTGGCGCGATATTGACGACATCTGTCGCACATTTCGCAATTATTGCGCCAACTGCTACTTTTTGTGCTGCTTGTCTATCAGGGAGAATGCCCATCGATCGCCCAATCGATGACGACGAATCCCTCCGAGTCACATCAGCTCGCCTTTGTATAGACAAAGATCCCTTGTCTCGACTAAGGCCCTGCGTCAACCTCTCACGTGACCCTCTCCGTAGTTTGTTTATTTGGTAGTTCCGAGAAGAGTGCGCCGAGAAGTCTCCGCTCTCGTTGTGTTGCTTTCATTGCGGAGAGCACTAAGTTAAACAAATACATGGTGTCCAGCGGTCCTTGAAGTACTTGAAGTCCTGGAACTGTCCTTGAATTTTACCTGTCCTTGAGAAAGTCCTGGAAAGTCCTTGAATTGCACCTTATGTCCTTGAATTTTCTATTTCCCCGCAAATTTCGCTTTTTCAAAATATATATTACTCGCGACCATTCTAAAATAATAGTATCTCCGTTTCTCTGAGATGCATATATACCTTCGTGCACAGTGAGTATTTTTTTTCTAAATCGATTTCAACGTAAACGAAAAACGATTATCGGACTAAACGTTGTTTGGTACGCCGCGCGCGATACGCATATTTTCATTATTTATAAATTTCCCAACACGATCTGGAAATGTCCTGGAAATTGTCCTTGAATGTCCTTGAATT